>VZRQ01002268.1:871717-910680 GCA_013397975.1 Machaerirhynchus nigripectus
GGGCCAGGAGCCGGGAGCGGGCGGTGGCGCCGGGCTCGGGCGGGCCTGCGCCGTCCCCCGCCATCCCCGCGACTGCACCGACAGCCCGCGGCCCCTGCGGCCCGCGCCGGGAGCGGTGGTGGAGGCCCCTCAGGAGCGCTTCCAAATGGCCAGTTAGCGTGCAGCTGGATACTCTGGAAAGACAATTTTTTTTTTGTTTTAATATGTGTTCCTAACTGTAGCTAAAACCTTAAATCTCTCCCTCTGTATCATTAATTTCCAACTTTTTTGTGCTTCACTGTATATACACGGAGGAATATGGTGATGCTCGCTCCATTTTTATAGAACCACAGAATCACAGAATGATTTGGGTTGAAATCTTAAAGCTCATCCGGTTCCATCCTCCTGCTGTGGGCAGGGACACCTTCATTAGACCAGTTGTTCCAAGCCCCATCCAGCCTGGCCTTGGACACTTCCAGGGATCCAGGGGCAGCCACAGCTTCTCTGGCCAAGCTGTGCCAGGACCTCACCACCCTCACAGGGAGGAATTTCTTATCATCTAACCCTGCCCTCTCTCAGTGGGAAGCTATTCTCCCTTGACTTGTCACTCCAGGCTCTTGTCCAAAGTCCCTTTCTAGCTTTCTTGGAGCCCTTTCAAGCACTGGAAGGGGCTCTAAGGTCTCCCCAGAGTCGAGTCTTCTCCAGGCTGAACACCCCCAGCTCTCCCAACCTGTCTTCAGAGCAGAGGGGCTCTAGCCCCGTGCATTAATGAGCTCAGATGTGACAATATGCAGTGCCAGGCAAAGGGTCACTGTGACCATGTGGTGGATTTTCAGCCCCCAAATGGAGACATCCCTTCCACCTCCAGGTCAGTGTTGGGTGATAACAGCCCTTCCGTGATCCCTGTGGGTGTTAGTTGTGGTAGCTGTTAAAGTGCTGGGGAAGGATTTTTTGCGTACTGATTCTCTGGCGTGGCCTGTCCTGCAGACAGGCAGGTACAGGCATTTGGTGCAGGAGGGCATGCCGGGGTGGAGGTGACCAGTGCAGCGTTTTCTGGGAGCAGTTGCTCATTGCATTTTCCCCAGTTACACTGTCAAGCTGCACTCTGGAATAGAAGAGCTAAAAACCTGTTAATACCATCTGGGGTTTTGGGATTAGGAGCATTCAGTGTGCTCCTCAGATGTTGCAGTTTTCAGATCAGTAGCTTCAGGTGAGCAAAACTGGGGCTATTACACCTAAATGTGCTGCTTGATTCAGGTCACAGTTTTGGAAGTTACTCACAGGTCTGCTGTCCTCACCTCCAGTGTAGAAGCTTTGGTGCAGAGGCAGGGGAAAAGTGTAGGATGGGTGACTGTTGTCCAGGTGTAACCTGTCGCTGCATGTCTGCTGGCGCGGTCAGAAGCGGTACTTGGCATGTCCTGTTGCTTGTGCAAGACAAGTTTCTGCGTGTGAGCTGGGACCGTGTGCTCCGTGGCCGTGCTGTGTACAATGGCTCTTCCTGTGTGCCTGCTGACACGTGCAGGGATATCCTGGGGCTGGCTCCTCTGCTGTGTAGTTCCTGACTGTGTGTTTGTTTAACTGATGAAATATTTTTTTATCGGTGGGTCTGCAGTATGTTGAACCTGTGAGATGCCTGAAGTGATTGCACACTGTTCTAGTGCTGTGGGTCTGATGTGGAATGTGTGTTGCTGTGTAGCCGCTGAAATAATGCAGTGATTGAATAAAGTGGTAATGTGAGCTTGAATTTCTTGACCACTCTGAAGACTTAGTTTATGAGCTTAGATGTGGCTCCTTCTCTGTCTTTCCTAAACTGGAACATGTTTGCAAGTAGTTCTTCAACATCTGGTAATGTGTTACATGCTCGTATGCTGCCATTGCTTGATGTTTGTATCGGCCGCTTTTAATGCAGCCCTCCATCATTAATGCTCAGAACTTGCTTACTTGGAGAGGAAGGAATAGCAATCTAAGATTTCTTATGCTGAATATGCCTCAAGTTAGAGAAGGTCAGTACTTGGGCAGATGTTCCCATCATCTGAGAGGAAGTATGAAGGGAGAAAGAGAAAAGGAGAAACATGAGAGTAAGTTTCTTTCTACTTTGTTTGTGTACTTTGTTAATTAAAATATTGTGTGTGTTGTGATGAGACAGGATTAATGTCTGTTCTCTTGGATTATATTATTTTCACCTGTAAAAAATAAGTCAGGAAGGTGATTAATCTCCTCCTTTGGTTTTGCTTCAGATGATCATAGCAAAAGTTGGGAAGTGTGTTTGTGTTTAGGTGTAGAGAAGAATGGAGATACGAGCACATCGGTACTTTCTAAAGACAAATTAAAATCTGAAGTAGAGCATTCAGCTGAGAAGAGTTTTGGATGTGGACGGAATGCCAGTTCATGCTACAATTCCAGTCATGTGCGCTGTTACGAATCCTTCAGCTTTACAAGATCCTAATCTCTTGCTTGACATAGTTTGTATTCTTCATGTACTAGAAAAATAATAGTTGGGGATAAAAAGTGACCCTACTATGATGCTACTGTGTTGCTTTGTTATATCAACCCTAATTTCTTTCTTGTTGAAAAAAAACAGTGAATCTTGTAAAGAAAACTAAGAGATCTGCCACAACCTTTTGGGGAGATAAGGACAGTTTTGAGACCATGCCTGGCACCTAAACTGTGTTTCAGCTGATGGATCTGTGGACTAGGCTTGCTTACCTTAAGACTCTAAGATGCTGCAGCTTTCTGATGTAATGGAAAGATGCAGTTCCCTAATCAGCCTGGCAGGATCTGTGTCAGAGTATCATGGGGCTGCTGTGAAGCTCCAGTACTTCAGGTTGTTTATTAGTAAATAAAAAACACTGATGTTTTGGGGTTTTGTTGTTTTTTGTTTGTTTTGGAGGTTTGATGTGTTTTTTCCTTCTGTGCTCCGAAAGAGAACTAAGGTTATAAACCGTTCTTAAAAAAATTCTAATCTGCAGTGGAGATTCTGTAGGAGAGGGATCAATGTGCATTTTAAAGCCTGTACCTGTTCTATGAGAGTGCATCATATATTTGTATATATTTTTAGGTACATTAGTGTACTTGTACACCACTTTGGAATTGGATTGTTTTTTGCTTCTTTCCGGGTTATCTGTGCAGGAAGATGCCTCACTTATTCCTTGATCATCTAAGGACAAGGTATGTAGAAGTAGTCAAAGATAAAACTCTGTAAAGTGTTCATGTAGCAACGAGGACGTGGTGTCAGCTTGTGTTGGCCTTGTCTTCTAGGACTGGTAGTGGTGGCAGTGCCCTCAGCCAGCAGTTCAGGGACTTAAGAAAATGTATGACTACGTAACTTCTTTTCTTGGCAATTTTTGGTACTTGTTGCTATCTGGATCTACTTAGTCTGGGCCATTAGGATGCACAACACAGGATTTGCATTCAGTAAAAATTGGATAAAAACTGCAGGAAGAAAAATACAGTTGTATCAACTTTGAGGTGGAGTTTGACGGGTGTATGAATGGCACACCACTTTTTTTGTCTGAATTTCTGCAGCTTGAAACATTAACTATATCGATTTGGGGTTTTTTCTGTTTGCTAGGAATTTGTGGGTTGGTCTTTGGACTTGGTGATCTTGGAGGTCTTATCCAACCTTAATGATTCTATGAACTAAGCTGAAACTCTAAACAGAGATTACCTACAGTAAAGAGGCTGAAGAGATTTCTTTTGCTAGTTCAAATCTATTTCATTACTCTACCGACTGCCAGTTGGGGAACACTGTTCTCAACGGCTTCTATCAAAGAGGCTGCAGGATTAGTTCTGAGATAGAAAAGTATTTCATGTAGCTTACCATCTCAATTATAACCTCAGTTATTTCTCAGTTGATTTTGGGAGGAGTATTTTCCACTTACTGCCACATTGCTCATAGGTTTCTTCTGAGCGTGGCAGAGCTTTAGTGGCAAATAATGCAGTTTACATGGAGTGGTCAGTGGGCTGGTTGCTCTGGCTCCCCTTCAGATGTTTACATCTGCCTAGACTGAAAGCTGACTCTCATACGATTTTTATCTCAATTTTTTATTTCCCATTTAAGAAAGGAAGAAGTTGTGTGTTTGTGTGACAAAGAAGCTTTCTCTGGGGTTTCATTGTTTTGGGGTTTTATTTGCAAGGGTTAGGGGCTTTTGGCACATTTTGAAGTACTGCAGGTTAATCCTGAGTGGAAGAAGATACCAGCTATGAAGTATTTATTGAAAAAAGTGAAGGTATTTAATGTCTGACATCTTTGGCTACTGCAAATATTCCAGCAATACTTCAGCAAATACTTTTTATAATTAGTCTGATTGGGCTTTTTAAAAAATAAGTTCATAAAAGAATACTTTTTTTTTGTCAGAACACCTTTCTTATAAAACCTAAAGGCACTGGTCAGAGCTGAAAAGTTTAGGTGCTTTTGTTACACCGACAGTATCGATGCCATATTAAATTTCTGTTTGTGAAATCAGGTGAGGAAGAGACACCCACACACACTTGCACCTATTTTTCTTGTGACAAATCACGGTACTTGGGAGTTAAGTTTTTTCTGGTCTTTACACGGTAGTTTTCTATTATGGAAGTCTTGGAAATACTTGGAAATAAATATGATCTGAGGCTGTCAGTGGGAAGAACTGTCATGACTGGAGAAACAGATGGCAGTGTGTGAAACTTGACCTGCAGCATCTCTCTTGCTTAATTTCTGGACTCTCCAACAGAAACTGTTAATTGTGTGATAGTACCTGGGGCTTGCCAAATGCCCATGGGGACTGAGTAAGTCTTCAAAGCTTGTTCTCACACGTTAACACCTGGCACAGATCTGGGCACCTGGCTGACGTCCTTCAGGCTGTCTCGTGTCCTTCAGTCCAGTTTGTGACTTAAATAGTCATGCTGTGTTCGAAAGGAAGCAGAGGTTTGATTTATTGTTTGGTTTATTTGTTATAAAACAGTCTTGTGGCTTGGAGTAGTTACCATTGCAAGGTTCACGGTTACCATACACAAGGGATCCATTTTTCCAAGTGAAAAGCCTGTTCCTCAGCAAGGGAGCAGACTGTCACTGCTCATTCACCTATGGGAAAGTGCTACAGCAGAGTTTTATCCAAACCTTGCTATGTTCTCAGTACCATTAATTCATAAATGAGGGATTTAAGAGAGATAGCAGTTAACATAGGTGTTAAGAGTTCAAAGTCTTTGTCCTGGTCTGAAAGACAGGTGTCTGCCAAGGAAGGCGGGAACCTCCCTTGGAATAGAAAATGTGACCCCCTTCCCTCTAAATTATTATAACTCTGAAATTACAGGGCGTTCAGACAAAGATACCGGAAAATGAATAGCAGTTCTGTACTAGTATGTGTATATATACATATATGTATGTATGTATACGTATATATGTATATATGTATGTATATTTATTTATCTGTATGTATGTATGTTTATAACAAGGCAAACAAACAACAACACCGGCAGCAACAACAAACAAACCCAGAAACCCCTAACAGCGCTCTCTGGGCTGTCAGGCACCTTCCCCTTTGGTGCAGTTCCGCTCACAGCCGGCAGGGGCGCTGGTGGCTCCCGGCCGGGCAGGGCCGGTGCGATGGTTCCCCGCGGCTGCAGGGGGCGCTGTGGCGCAGCTCGGCCGCGTCTCTTCTCTCTCACTTCTCCCGCTCATCATCTGGGGGATGGCGGGCGAGCCAGTGGAAGAGATAGAAAAGGGGCTTCCTTTACAAACCCCCAGGGGCAGTTGGTCCTGGTGCCCTTCTGGATAGCGAAATGGGCTGTAGCGGGAACCTCAGAGCAGCGGCTGGAATGGCAGAGGCAGGCACTCCCCAGGGTGGCAAACAAAAGGTAACAGAAAACTCCACAGCCTTAGCAGGAGTGGCAGGGGTCGGGCGGACACGGGGTGTTGGGTTAGAGTGCAGCAAAAAAGCCCAAGGCAGAAAACAGCGGGGTTGGGCGGTGGCCGCCGGGCTTCTCCGCAGCAGCTGCAGCACGAAGCTGGGAGACACGCCCTCTGGGAAGGGGGAGGGGCCAGGGGTCAGGGTCCCGAGTTTTTCCCCTGAGGTACCTGGGTAGGTGGTGAGGGTCCTTTCCAGTGTGATCAGGTGTAACTAAGGTCCCAGTTCACCAGCTCCCCTTTACAAGCAGAGGCTCACCCATAGTAAAGAAGAAGCAGGAGTTGCTGGTGGCAGTGAATTCTTCCTGCGGTAGCAGCAACTCGACCATTCCCTTCCTATCCAAGAGTGAGAGAGAGCACAAGGAGTTGATACCAGCCCCTAACCTCCCAGCCAAACTCTCGAGTATCTCTGCCCTTCCCAAGAGAAACCCCCTCGGCTTGGAGAGTGCAGCCAGCTGCACCCCTCTCCCTCCTCCTTGGCTATATCTTTTGTCTCTCTTAAGTACCGGTCATTATCATCTCTTAGGCAACAGGTGGGAGAAAATTCCCTGAGAGAAGAGGGAAAAAAAATTTAAAAAAAAAAAGTTAAAAGAAAAACCAACAACCTAACCTCCAACATTATCCACCCCAAATTTTTTCCCATACCACCATGTTACATCAAACTTAAACTTTTAAACTATATACGTACATGCATTACCCTAATTATATACATGTATACATCTAGATCTAGATACAGGCACAGTGTGACAGGCCGTTCACCCTAAAACAAGGTCCCCGTGAGTGATGCATTGGGTCTCTCCATCCTTCTGAATCATGCACCAGGTGCAACCTGGTCCCTGAGCAAAGACAACCACCATAGATGGGGTTGTCTTTGCTCGAGGCAGAATTAACCCAAACAGTTTTTCTTAGCGTACCTTTAACCTTTCGTGTGTACCTCTGGAACCTTGTATCTTGTTTGCAGGGGCTCAGATTGGGCAGGTCCAGCTGGGTTAGTGAAGCCTTGGGTGTTAACTAACCAGGTGGCCTTTGCTAAATGCAGCTCCCAGTTTTTGAAAGTCCCCCTGCTCAGTTCCTTCAATGTGGTTTTAAGCAGTCTGTTGCACTGCTCAACTTTCCTAGCAGCTGGTGCATGGTAAGGGATATGGCACACATTCAATGCCATATACTCCAGCCCAGGTGTTTATAAGACTGCTGTTGAAATGAGCAGTCTTATAAACACCTGTTTATAAGTTTATATAAACACCACGTTGTCGGACTCAATTCTCTCAGGCGTCCCATGTCTCCAAAGGGCTTGCTTTTCAAGGCCCAGGTTAGTGATACAGGCAGAAGCATGAGGCACAGGGTAGGTCTCCAACCATCCAGAGGTGGCTTCTACCATTGTGAGCACATAACGCTTGCCTTGGCGGGTTTGAGGCAGTGTGATGCAATCAATCTGCCAGGCCTCCCCATACTTGTATTTGGACCACTGCCCACCATACCATAGGGGTTCCACCCGCTTGGCCTGCTTGATCGCAGCGCACATCTCACAGTCATGGATAACCTGGGAGATACTGTCCATGGTTAGATCCCCCCCTCGGTCTCGTGCCCACTTATAGGTGGCATCTCTGCCTTGATGGCCTGAGGCATCATGGGCCCATCAAGCTAGGAACAACTCTCCCTTGTGTTGCCAGTCCAGATCTATCTGGGACACCTCTCTTTTTGCAGCCTGATCTACCTGCTCGTCATTTCAGTGCTCCTCGTTAGCCCGACTCTTGGGGACATGGGCATCCACGTGACGGACTTTCACGGGTAGCTTCTCTACCCGAGTGGCAACGTCTTGCCATTCTTCAGCAGTCCAGATTGGTCTTCCTCTACGCTGCCAGTCAGCCTTTTTCTCCCTTCCCAAAGCCACAGCCATGTGCCAACTGAACCAGGGTAGGCTAGACCACATGGTGCCACTTAGTGAGGCTTCTGTATTCAGCACACAAAAAATAGGTTACCCAGGAACTGTTACTCCTTTTTCACCCTTTCCTCTCGATGCCCTCTGGCCGCACATTGGGTGCCAAGAGTCCTCTGAACCTTTCTACACTGGAAAGGTAAAACAAATTAACCCATTTTCTTTTTCTTGCCGTGTCTGATATGCTGGATGATCAGAGGAGATTTTTTTTATTATCCCCTCTATTTTGGAAGGTAATGAGAAGCTGGTTAAGGGGCTCTTGTTGAGTTGATGTAAAATATTAGCAACCAAGTTAGAAAGCACTATTGTAGCCGTGGAACAATACAATTGGCAATGGTTTTCATCTGTAATGTGCCTTCCATTTTGCTCTCATTCCCACTCCCCGATCATACTCATTTTCCGTCATTGTTATTCTCCTGCCCCTCCCTCCCCTTTTTTCTTTTCTGCCTTCTGGAACGTAGGAGGATAAGTAAGGCAACTGGTCTCAGCTGAGAGCATCCTTACACTTCTTACCTTCAGCTGTTTCTAATGAATGTTTTTAATTTTGTGAGCAGTGAGGACCTCCAGAAAGACATCCAGTCTTATTTTGCTGGCTCTTGCTTCCAGCTTAAGAGTTATGGTGATGCACCTAAAGGCTTGCAGAAAAAAGGACTAAATGTACTATTCTGTTACCTTTATCACTGTGAGGAAACAGAAGAATCTGAACCAGGAAGACTGGGAATGCTGTCATCAACTTCCTTTCCCATCAAAGCAGAATTTCTAACTCAACCAGTTAGGTGGTTGGGGCTTTTTTTGGTTGTCTTCTGGATTTCTGCTGTAGTTAACCAGTGTTTAAATTAATCTCATTCTTGTGTTTGAGTAGAAATCTTGTTATTCTGTCATATGTTGCTTTGGCAAGGAGGGTTAAAACCTGGTGAGGAATGAAGAGTATGATGGCAACCTGTACGTTAAGAAAATTAAAGGAAATACATTTTCTTCTAGGTGTTCTTGTGCAAAAATAAGCTTCCCTTAAAATAGTAAGTGCACATTTATGAAGTAAATAGACCTTTATAAAACTAGCATTGAACACTGCCCTGTGTTCTACCTCCCTATCCTTCCCCTAAACCTAAATTAGGCTCTGCCAATCTTGAGATTATGAAGTGACTTTTTCTTTTCCATTTGCTAGTTAAAATGCTGTTGGGGAGATTTTTTTTTTCCGTGGGCTAGTTTGGTTTTTTGAAAGGAATAGACTATTCTGAAATGTGATTTTATTGAGGATGGGCTATGGCATCTATGGGACTAAAGAAGGTGCCTGCTTGATGACATTTCATACAGCTGAGTTACAGATGTATCACCCAGTTCTGTTACTGAAAGACAGAGTTTAATATACCTGTATGCAAATGGAGAGGGAAACATGTCAGTCTCTCTTGATTACATGACAGCTATTTGGTTATTAAGAATGCTTGTATTTACCTTGGAGTAAGCATCAAAGTATTTGACAGTTTCTTGGCACAAGGTTTGTAGTTCTTGAGGAAGCATAAACTTGTTACATTCACCTGAGTTTTCTTGAAGTGATGATTGCAGACCCAAATTCACAGATCATAGATTTGTTTAGGCTGGAAAAGACCTCTTGAGTTCATGGAGTCCAACTGTTAGCCCACCATGATGTGCAGTAAAATTGAGTGTATGATTTTCCTGTGCAGAGGTCAAACAAAGCAGTTCTGCAGTGCAGAATTCAGGGGACCAAGTTGAAATGTGTGACTGAATAATTAAAGCCTCCAAATCATCATCATATCCTTCTATCACTTTCTGACTGGCTTATTATGACCTTAGTTCTTTCTCAAGCTGTTTTTCCCCAGCAGGGCTCAACAGGACACAAAGATTTTAAACTTTTGTGGATTTTTGTTGTTGTTGTTGTTCTCCTGTGTGGAAGCTTGTGCCTTGTAGCAGGTGTCTGCAATTTAGAATTCAGCAAAGAAAGAAGCAGCTCTTAATCTTCTATGTCTATTGTTACCTTTTAAAGGTCAAGACGTTTCTGTTTGATTATCTCTGTGTACATCCCTTTAAGAACTTGAAGAGAATATCAACACCTGGTGCCAGTTGGGCCTCATCCCTCAACTGGCAGGGAGTTTTTGTTCAGTTCTGCTGGATGCCAGTGATGTCTGACAAAAATCTGCCTCTTGTAGGATTTGCTATTTATGGACACTGAAAAGATACTAATAGCTGATATGATATTATGAAGATAGAGGCAAATCATCTTTTTTTCTGGCTTTTTGTTCTAACTCACTGTGGCTCAAATTTTTACTATTTTTTTATTTTTCCTTTTCTCTACTTATAGCCAGATGGCCTCAGAGCTGGATTGGGTTGAGGACAGAAGAGTGAAAGAGGCTGCCAATACTTCAGCTTAGCTGCAACATGAATCCATACCCGAAATAAATTTTTTCAGTGTCTGCCTGTATCTGTACGGCTGTTCCTTCAATCTGTCCTGGATCCAGCCTCAAATGAAACATTGGACTTGCTGATTGTAGCAGCATTTTGTCCTAGAACTTGAAGTATGAAAGCATCCGTAAATCATAATCAGTATGTTTGTGTCCCACAGTTGTGGAGTTCATTAGATACAGGGAAAATACCAGCCAACTCAGCATTTTATCAACTAGTGTTTGAAAAGTTACTTGCTTATGGAGAAATGAAAACCTGTGTTGGGAGGTGGTTTGTATATAACTAGGGGTGCTTCAGCTCCATATGTACCAGATGCCTGTGTATTAAGGCAGAATTCTGTCAAAGTCTCACATTATGAGATTTCTGCCTTACATTATAAGGAATAAGAAATGTTAAGAAAGTGCCAGAATGTGTGGTTACAAAGAAAGCATGTCAGACAGGCCATATTGTGGAAGCACATGGGTTGGTAGGGTTAGGAAAAGGCATTGTGACATTGGGGCAAAATGTTGGCAATTACGTGTTGTCTAACAAAATTACTGAAGTTTCTCATTTCATATGTTTGTATATAATTTGTATTTGGTGGGAATTACTTCAGCTTGCAAAGAATATTCACTGTTTTCAGAGATGGCAGCTTAGTAAAGATTTTTCCCTTCATTTTTCTTTCAGGAACAGTATTTGAGAAAAGCAGATTTAGGTGTGAGCATCTTCTCTAAATTTTTGCCTGAGCTTTCATTTGCTAAGTAACAATCACTAAGAAGCTTAAACTTTATAAACCAGCTAGTTGAGGTTGTGTAGTACATGTTGTAGGAATTAAAATGGTTGTGCTTGGGGATGCTCATTCTTGCTCTTTGCTTTTTTCTACTGCCTTTGGGTTAGATGTCTGTGTAGTAAAATGCATGACCTTGCAACTTCTTAACAGTCAAGCAGATGACCCCAGAGTCACTCCTGGCAGGAGCTACAGGTGTTTCTCCCTGCCTCCCCTCCCCCGCCTTGGTCTACTGCAAGCGTGTTAAGAGCTTCACTCCGGAGTTCCTCCCAGTTTGACTCTCCATAGTCTCAGTTGACTCCTGAGCTACACTTAGCAGTGTAAACAGAAACACAAATGAGGTCAGGATTAGGTTGGCTGCTGTGGGTTTGTGTATTGTATTTTTGCCATGTGTTTGTCTGCCTTGAGCAGTTTGGGAAACTGAGAAACAATATATTCTGTGGTGGTCAGATCTGGAACCGTGACTGCACATATCAGTTGGAGCAATAGTGCAGGAGTCAAGGTGGTGGGCATTGTTGTCCCTGTGCTCGCTTTCCATCTACAGCCTCCTTGTTAGAGAGGGTTTGGGTTACTTTTCATGAATAATTCAATAAACCAGTCTGTTTAAAAGTATTACTTATAGTAATCAACCAGTGTGATTGTGCTACGGATGAAGGAGTGTATTAAGGAAATGGGTATTTTAAACAGGAAACTCTTCTGATGAACTTAGTGGTTGGAACAAATTATATCTGTGATTCTAGACATTTCACAATTGTGAAGCCAGGATTAGACATATCAGCAGCTATTGCCTAAATAAATGCAAAGTTGTGGTTTTCTTCAGATTTGGGTTTTAGATATTGACAGTGCTCTGATTTTATTTGATTTCCATAGGACATTAATTTATCAGTGTCCGAGACTGACCATTAGCAAATGAGACTGTTCCCTTCCTAGCAGAAGGTGTTTTCAGGTGCCCTTCAGAATGTTTAGATTCTGCTAATTGAAAGAAGAACTTCAGGTGCTGGGAATACCTGTAACAGAGGTGTTTACAGGAGGCAGGGGCTGCTCCAGAGACCATGGGACAAAGATCTGCAAAAGGTATCACTATGGGTATTGCCCTTTCCTTTTCCAGTGAAATTGATTTTTATTTGATTTTTACCTTATTGTTACTTACAATGTAAGGAACTTGTGGTATAGCCCCACAGAACTACAGAAACCTTCCTTGACACACATATTCTGTATTTGCTTGTAGCTTTGGCTCCATATTCTAATCCTAAATTACTGTTAAGATTATAAATCATATTTTAAATTACAAAATGGCTGTGTATAAATCCTTGTATATGTTACTTTTATCCTAGCAAGTTGTATGGGTCTTAAACTGTGAGATAAGTCTGTGTTGCAGAGTTGTAGCAGGGTAGTTGAGATGAGGTGATTACAGGCTAGTTTGAGACAGGGGAGGAGTAGCAGAATGCGGAGTGAAACCGGGGAATGGTAGATAGTAGTAGGAAATAAATAGTCCTGTATTTCTGTTTAAAATGGAAGCCATATAAATTAGATTTGACAAACTCAGTGGCTGAGTATGTTCTTTACACAACCGCTGTATTGTTGATCCTTCTGCCTGGCAGGACGAGTGTTCCCTGGCCTGCATCCAGAGGGAAAAAAATTAAAAATCATTTTAAACGTACAAAACTTGTGAATAGCTAATAACTGACAACTTGTTCTTGTGATCCTTATGTGTTTTCTGTGCCCTGCAGCACCTTGCTGCATCTTCCATGGGCAAGCTTTTGCATCAGGGTTGCTTGTACCGTTTATTTGGGTTGTTCCCTTTTTGAGTTAGGCCCTTTTAGCCACTATTGTGCTACAAACAGGTAGATTTTTCCTCACTATGGAAAGAGCCTTTTCTTGGTTTTATGCATTTCTGTCCAAGGTATTCAGCGGTAATAATAACCCACAAGGTTTTTTGGAGGATTTTCCTTTCTTTAGTGAATATTTGTAAGTAGTGAAGTGAACTGATAGACACTTTATGCTTAACTTGGAGCTGTACTCTGCAGGGCTTCAGTCACGTGTTTGTGCAGCTGGTGCAGTTTGGGAAGCCCAGTAAACTGACTCATGACAAGAGGTAGCCTTGCTGTGTTCAAACAAGCAATGTTTTCACACTGGAAAATAAAGAGAGATTCTGAATCGGAATGAGATAATTCCCTGGGGTGATTGAAGGGGACTGTGGGATAGATTGATGACTCATGCAGTACTGATGTTATCAAAATTGTGTTCATCACATGAAATAGGTTCTCAATGCCCTTTTATGAGGGAAGCTATGAGCTGCAAAACTTGGGAACTTACTTTGTGGCCCTCGTCAGTGGGTTTTGTATTTGGGAGAATGACTGCAGTAAAGTTGTTACCTGATGCTGTGTAAAGAGCATTGCCTAATTTTGGGCTAGAAGGACGGTATGACAGTGCACTTGAAGAATTAACTTGAAGTTAATGTTGTTTTTTTGTAATTAGAAAAAGTATCTTCAGCAAAACATGGTTCAGATTAATTCAAATAGAGATATTTCTGTAAGCACAATGCTTTTTCCATTGCGACCAGAGGAGGTGAGCTGCCCCACCCCTTCCCCCCCCCAAAACCCCAAAAAATCATGGTGACATACTACCTTCAGATGATAAACCTGGTGATAGCGTAGTAACTTGCAGGTCTGTCAGTTTGTAGACATTCTTAATAACAGTGAACTAATATGTATTGAGTGGAATTAAACCATTGGTATTTCATAATAAATGCTAGCGGGTTGCATATTGAGACTGAGGAAAACAGGTTTAAAGGAAATTCAGTTGCCAGCTTTATGGGAGTTGGTGTTATGCCTTTGAGACTCATGGTCAGGTTTTCTAGGTATTTCAAGAAAGTTTCTGATGTGTGGGCTTTCACATGGCTCTTCTGGAGAGTCTTGAATACATGAGTTCATTAGCAGAGATTCTGAGCAGCAGGTCGTTGACTGAGGGCTATTGAAAGTGAGGCATAAACACAGAAATAAACAGAATCTAATTTGACAGAAGAATGTTGCATTGCTGCCTTTAACCATCTTTTGGTTTTTCAGTAGATCTTACTGGATCTTGACACTGTGTTAATAACATTGCTGATTTCCAGCTTCTGCAGGAAGGGCCTTTACTGGTGGCTTTTATAGTGAATTTGTTTTTGCTCACAACAGAGAAAGTAACAACAGGATCCTAAGGAAAATCTGCATGCAGAATTATTGACTTTGAAATTACTTTTTCTTTTTTCTTTCCTAACTGCAGTGACTTGTAGAAGTTTTTAGGGATGTTGCATTAGGCTGACATGAGTAGAATTTCTTGAGATTTCTTGAGAATTTCTTTATTTCAGTCTTACTCTTCTGGGGGCTTTCTAGAATCGTGGGGAGAGGGAACCATAGCAACTGTAAAAGCTTTCAAATTTCAAATTTTTTAAGTATCTCTCAGAATTTGGGAACTAAAATTACTTTCTAAATGTACAAATAAATCAGTCAAGCTGTTGAAAGAGCACTTGAGCATCTAATAGAAATATATAAGTATTTGAAATTATTATCCACTTGTGTCAGGTTTTGAGTGTTTTAAACCCATGGTTTATGGGTTAAGTCATGTACACTGGAAAAGTTGACGAGATAATTAAGGAAAACTAGAATGCCTTTGTTCCTGAGAGAAGCTAAACTTCTGGGGAAATGGCTGATTTCTGAAGCACTGGAGGATTTAGCCATGCAGCTGTAGAGAATATAGGATTACTGGGATTCAGTGGTTTTCATAAGACCAAGGCACATCCTAGGAAAACACATACAAAATCAGAAAAGTTCTGCAGTTTGGAGGTATGGGAAAGTTTAAAATTGCAGAATTTTGGCTGAAAAATAGAGCTGTTAATGGTATGCCAAGACAGTTTTCTCGGGAAAGGAGTTGCATTTCCAAAAGCAAAATCTTGTTCAAATACATACAGATGTGTGTATATATATATATAGATGGGTTTAGAGCTCTCTTACCAGACAGCTGGAGAGTCTTAATTTTTCCAGAAATAAAAATGAAAATGCTCATGAATTAATGAAAGTCATGGTAGAGAAGTGAATTTTTTTTTTCCTGGTCTTAATCAAGACTGGAGAGAGAAAGACTGGGGAACTTGAGAAGCCTAGTCTAGATGGATGGGCTGAGGAAGTGAAACAGCATTTGTACGGGTCACATCAGCAGCTTCTATATTAGATTAACAGGATATTAGGTACTAGATACACACATATTAGATTAACAGGAATTTAATTGATTTAAAATTCACAGCTGTTTATGAAATGCAGCAAGGCCATTAAAGTGTCTTCTGATCATCGGTTAAAATGAAGGGACTGCTTATAGCTATTTGAAATCCTTAACCATAGGAGTATCTGCGTTTTCTGTGTCAGCAATGTAGGAAGTTCTTTATGCCAATCTAAAGTAGTGTAGATGCCTGAACAGGAACAACTTTGTCTCAGGAATGTTTAAACCAATTATTCAGATAGTTTAAACATTAATTGGGGTGTCAGTTTAAAAAGTGCTGGTGTATTCCATTTATTGCAGAAATTGTCTAAGTCTTGGTAATGAAAAAAGTCACTGCCATAAGAGATGGAAAAAGCAAGCAGCTCTTTAGCATAATCCTTTGAAACTCATGGGTTTGCTGAGGTGGCTCTGGCCATTTTAATGTTTAATTAATTTTTTAATAATGAATAACAAACCACTGCAGCTTAGTGTGCTGCTTTTTAACAAAACCTATGAATCATCTGAGAAAGTGCTTCTGTAGCACAGCATTTGGAAGGATAATGTCAGTGGTGCTGAGGCTTTTGGGGACAAGTGTCAGAACCTATTGCTTTGAACTCGGACAGTTTCATTGCTAATGAGTTTCTTGTGCGGAGACTTATATTCATTCCAGTTGCCTCGGTTTAAATGCAAGAGATCAAGTAAAAACCAACCTATCAGTAGCTTGCTTGATTCTGCATGTATCTTGAAATTATTTTAATGCAGTTTTATACAAGGTGAAAGCAGATCTTTGAAGGTACTGACTTCCATGTGAATAGTAGCATCTCTTCTTGGGTTTGGGATTTTTGGGGGGGGTTTTTGGCTTGGTTTGGTTTTGAAGTTCTTGGGTGGTCCTGCTTTGTCTCCTGCATCCAGTCCCAAGCATCCAGCAGGTTGTTGCTGCTTCATCAGGTTTCAACATCAGCAAGAGGTGCTGCTGGTGATCTTGGAGGTAATTTGAAATACATCCACACTCAGACTAAATCTGAATTTGGGATTAGGTGACCTTCCATACTGTGACGTCTGAATAGGACTGTTTTGAGTATAAACAAGTATGGATTTTCTGGTTTAGGATGAAAAAGTTGAAACAGGTGGTGACTTGTCCTTCACAAGTACCTCCAATCTGTGCCTTCATCCATGACCTTCCTGTTCATGAGCTCCTGCATTCTGAAGCCTTTCCTCTCTTGGCAAAAGAATTAAAAACCAAAACAGATACCTATTCAGTGTTCTGTTTATTGAACAATGTCTCTTCAGTGCACTGGATGAGTATTGGTTCTTGTTGAAAAAATAAGTGTAGTCATGTAGATTTTCCCAGTACTTGCATGCAAGGGTCTTTGTTGGACTGAATGGATAAGCTTAGATCTGATATTTTGTACTCCTGTGTTTGTCTTTGTAAGCATAGTAGTTTGTCTAAGCTTGCATTCTGGACACTCAAAGTGGTGTGTTAGTACTGGGTAGCATTGCATTGGGGGCTTTTTTGTACTGGGCTTCACTGTTAAGGCATCAAATATGTAAACTTTCCAAAGTTCGTAGATGAATATTGTTTTAAGGGAATTGCTTGCAATCTTTTTATTTTAATGAAGAGATTCCAAGTGATTAAGTGATTAGTAATTACTTAATAGTGCTCAGTGTTAAGGAGCTGTGGTGGAAAAAGCTGCTTGTGATGGAAGAGCTTGAGGAAAGCAGAACTGTGTGGTGTCAAGTGGAAGAACTTTGGTGTTTTGTTGCTTCCTTGAAACTACGTTTTATTGAAACTTTTTATTTAATTGAAACTTTGTTGTATTGTGAGTTTTTGAGGGGCCTGGTGCAGAATGTGTCCTCAGCAGTTGTTTTTGGGGCCTCCCAAAGGGAGTAGGTCCTTCTCTTCCCATTGCGATCCTGCCTCATGCATCCACACCCTTTGCCTCCCTTCCTGTGTTTCTCACAGTTCTGCTGCGCACCCCTCCTCAGCCACCTCACAATGGACAGAGTTTTCAGCACATTTAATTGACCTTTCAACAGCACCAAAGCTGCACACCATATTTGAGGTGAGCCCTTGATGAATCTCTGTGGTGTGAACATGGAGAGATCACACACAAGAGAAAGAAAAGGAAAACCTCTGAAGTGAGTTGCCTGTCTGACATTCATGGTTGTTCTAGTACAGATTTTCTGAGTAATTTATTGGTATTTTTCTGTCTCCTGTCTGTTTCCCGGACTCAAAAAAGTAAGAAATTGGCCACCAAAAAACCAGAGGTGTAATTTGGCAGGAAATAGATGAGCATATACTAGGACAGGAGGAAGTAGGTCTGTGTGACTAGGGAAGACTTGAGATTCCAGCTTTTTTGTATGGACCAAAATCTTCTGTGAATAATTCCTATGGAGGAATCCTGGAAAAAAATAGAGGTGTTGGAGTTAGTGACGTGATAGTAAGAAGCTGGAAATATTAGAAGTCACTATGAATGAACTGAAAAGCAGTTTAATGATTCCCTTAACAAGGGAATTATAAATTATATTAATTATATAATTGTAATTGTAAATTATAATATTTTTATAATAGTGGGTATTGTAACACTCATTATATAATAACTATAAATTAAAATTAAAATACCTGGTTTAGCGGAAGGTGTGCCTGACCATAGAAGGGCATTGAAACTAGAGGAGCTTTAAGGTCCTTTCTATCCAAACCATTCTCTGATTCTATAAATATGACCACCTCCCAAATGGCAGCATTTTTAGTAGATTTCTCAGGTTTGGTCCAGTTAAAGGCATTTTATATTTCTCATGCAATTAACAATCGAATACTTTTTATCTTACATTAGGATTAGTAAAGGTAAATAACCAAATAGCTTGGTAAGGACATTTAGAGGCAATGCCATCAAATACATGGATACAGGATCAAAAGATGCAGGACAGAATCCATATCCATGTGCATATTTTGGGAAACAGCAATTACAAAGATGAGGCAAAAGTGGTAAGGAAGAATAAGTGAATTAAGGTACTGCCAACCTGTCTCTTCCAGATCATCATTAATGTTGGTAACTAAGGATATTGTACTGCAAAAGAGTATTTTTCAGGCCTTTCATTATGGGTATCACTGCCTGGGACATTCTGGAAACATGTTTGGTTTGTACTGGAATTGGTTCACCTTTTCTCCCTAACATGCTTTGTTTTTAAGCAGCCAGTTTAAAAATTATTCTTGTGTTCAGTACTTTGTTGTGATAAAGATGCATTTCACAAAAATAAGGTTTTAACAAACCTTACTTTATAGAAAACACTGCTGGTGAGCCTCTGCCTTGGCAGCAGCCTGGGACCAGCGTGTTACATTCAGCCGCAAACAGGTGCTGGCAGGGGGCTTGAGCATCTCAGACTGCAGACACCAAACCTGGCTTTCCTTTGGCTTTTTTTAACCATATAAATGAGGAAAAAGGGGCAGTTGGCAGAAACCACAGAATCACGGAATGGACCAGGTTGGAAGGGACTGCAGTGGGTCATCTGGTCCGTCCTCCCTGCTCAACGTTTTGTTGCCAATGTTTTGTTGTTGCTGTTCAGGTAGAGCTCCAGTTAATCAGAAAATACTCTTAAGTTGCAACTGGAAATAAATTGTAAATAAGTTTAGCCACCATGGGGACCCATACTGGGTCTTCCCAAGTGTGCAAGCATTGAACTGTTCTGGTCCTAATAGGGATTGATGGTTTTTTTCTCCTGCCATGACAGGATGTTTTTCTGCACCAGATGGCTTGCTTTGCCACCTCCTTCTGTGAATAATTCAGCTGGGTTGGTTTTTTTTTCAGTTTATCATTCTGTAGGTCAGCCAGGATCTCTGAATCATTCAGCTGATTCTTTGTGATCATGTCAGATGACTTACATGCATCCAGTATATTAGTAAGGTCTGATTTCTTAGTAAAATTATATTTTATTATGTTATTTATGTAGCTTTAACATGAATACTGATGAAATTGGGGATTTTTTAGATATGCCAGTGTTTTATTTTAAGAAGTCAAAGTGTCTGCATTCACCATAAAATTTTCCCCAGTAGCCACCCCTCCTCACCCCTTCAGTTATTTCAAGATTAACTCTAAATCTTTTCTCTAAAAGCATGGTTTTACAGTGCATGTGAGGGCATGGTAATGACGTGTCAGGAAACTAATCAAACCTGAAACCAAGACCTAGAAATTCATTGAAAAAGTTTCATAGTTTACAAATTGAAACAACTTGTATGGAGTAGACACTGCAAGTTACAGACCTTCAGTATGTTTTTAACATACTTCGTGAATTTTGAGTGTTGTGCTGCTGAGTGTTTTGGGGTTTGCTGGTGGGTTTTTCAATGATTTTCATGGTCTCATAAATGAGTTGGATATTTCCATGGTCATGGATTTTTGAATCAGGCTGCTTCAGTCTTTAGCATGATGTATCATGCCTAAATGGCACCTTTGCTGTGATCTTTGTGGTTGCTACCGGTTTCAATATGAGCTTTTTGCAAGTAGTTAATATGAAATGCTGTTGCCTGTAAAATATCTGTGGCTGATGGGGTAAAACTTCTTGCATATTAGTGGAAGGGGAAAAAAATCAATGTTGCTGACATCCAGAAACACACCATAAAAAGAAAGCTTCATACCAGTTTAATAGTCTGAAGTGTCTTCATTGTGTTAATTAATCATTATGCCATATATAATGAGTCTGTGAAGGGCGTGAAAGGAAAAGAAACTGTGCTTTAGAAAGGCTTTTCTTTATGACTTCCCCATGCCTGGTTGTTTCTAGATTTGCGTCTTTGAAGGCAGTTTTCATGGAACTTTTTGGAGATGCCATAGAATGACTTGGTTCAGGCAATTATTTCTGGCCTCATTCATTTTAGTGGTTGGTTACTACATGTCAGACAGTTGTTCTGCTTCGGTATTTTATCCCTGATGCATCCAGGAAGTAACAAACAAAAACTCAGAGTGTTTTCATTTCTGTAGTACACTGAGATTTTGGTTGTTTTGAAATAGCATTTTCATGATGGGGAACACATTGCATGTATGCAGCATCCTTTCTAAAGCTTTTCACTTTGGAATCTTACCAAAATAACTGTGTCAGAGAATAATTTTTGGCTTGAAATTTAAAAGATCCTGTCCATTGATCTGCCGGACCAATCCTAGTCTGGTTTTTTCCAACTTCTATTGTTGGCTTTTGTGGAAGCAGACAGTACATTCCCTATGGGCCAGGAGATTCCCATTCCTTCCTCCCCATGCGTGTAGCTTTCCTCAGCTTTTTAAAGGGGATGGCAACATTACTGATCTCCATCATAATGAGAACTGGGAGCGGTACCTGGTGTGATAGATGTTGTTTACCCACAGGTGTACATATAGCTGGCATCTGTCAGTCTGTGTCTGTGTTCTGCAGGGAGTAGTTCCAACTGCATAGGGCAGTGGTAGAGTTGGAGCTTTTCCTGTCTCCCTGTGGACCAAGCTTAAGGATTTACTGCAGCAGTGGAAGAACAGTTCATTAATTTGGCTTAACTGAGAAACTGCTGCTAAGGCTGCCTTTGTGATCCAGTTATTTTACCTTCTTTTGTACTGTCAAATGCTGACTCCTGGCAGATGAAGCAAGTAAGTGTTTAAACCAGGCAGGGCCAGAGTTAAAAAAGGAGCAGCTTTCGCTTCTCCCTACATACACACACAGTTCACAAGTGTGGGTTGTACAGAACAGAATAACCTGGAATGCACTGACTTTGCACATCCTCTCTGAACTTCAGGATTCAGCCACCTTGGCTTTTTAAAATTGTAAGTTATAAGTGGTGCCTTTGTCCTGCGACTGCTTTGAAACCTCAAGGTGAAAAGATGGTATGTAAATGTGTCAGAATTTTCTTATTCTAATTTCATATTTTCTAATTCTAAATGTTACTTTGCATTGCTTTGCCAATTGCAAAATTTCTAATGGCTCGATCAAACTGAATTTATTTGTTTTGATAATTCCTTCTATAATTTATTAGACAGTTAATGGTATTGTAAAATATAGTCCTACTATGTAATTGTGAACAAAGTAGAAGACCAAATCTTTTGCTGTTAATATATTGGTCAAATTCCTTCCCTTTCTGTCATTAAGATACATCTAACTAGCTAGTCGGTGTTTGCTTGGTATCTAGAACTTGATGTTTCAGTGATTCTTTTGTATGTGCAAAGGTTTAATGAAATTCTGCATTTATATCGTTGTAGATCTCCATGCTGCCACTTTTACATCAGACAAGTTTTGTACTTGGATAACTTAAATTTCCTCAAAGGGATGCAAGCCCTGCTACAAATTAAGAATTACTGGTAACACACATTTTCAGTGAAGTCATGCTAAACTTCTAATACTGTTTCAAAGGCATGTGATACTCTCAGAATGTTCCAAATAGGATCGTTGAAACAGAATCTCTAATGGCTTAGTCAAATGCATCACCATATGAAATGATCAGATGTCATTTCCATTTTAAAGAGATTCCTGTAATATGAAAGATTCCAATCAAGATGTTTTCACACTTCACTTAGCTCATCATATGCAAACTAAATTAAGGTATCAGTCGACCTACCAGATGTGGTAGGCACAAACCTGACCTACCAGAGCCTGTATCTCAGGGATGGCAGCAAGTGTTGGCTGCTGTATAGTTTGGAGATGCAAAACTTTCATTGATTGCAAGTAATGATTTTCATCTTTTAGTTCCTTTATTGCCTGTTGATCAGTTCGGCTTTTGCCTGATTTACACCAGTGTAGTGTCTGGGAGAACATGTAACACGTAACCACGGCTTGGAATGGGTACTGGTAGTAGGTCTGGAGGAGTTGGTCTGGTTCCTAGATTTAGGTGGTGATTAAAGCTTGTGGGTTAAGTAAAAATGATTGTGAACTGTCACGGGCAGAATCTTTTGGTGACACACCAAAATGTGTGTGTCCCAGCTTGAAGCTCACAGGTGTGCAGTGGAGAAAGTATGTCCCAAACCACTTCCAGTTTTCTTTAGACTGTTTCATTTCTGCCATTTTTTCTTAACCTTTTCCCATCTTTTCCAATGTTTTCATAGTTTATCTTAAAGGATTTGTATTTTGATCTTTGGTTCATCCTCAGGGACTTTTTTAACAAGGTTGTTTAAGACATAGAATTAGCAATGATGTCTGCTGAATTGATTCTTCCACCTCCACCAACTTTGCAAGTACAGTGACAGCCTATCCCAGAAACATGGGGGATATGCTTTAAATACTTCCACAGATGACATGTAAATTATGTTTTAGACTGGCAACTTGCCTTCCTTTTCAAACCACCCAGGAGCCACCTCTGCAGGCAGAAGCCAATGTTCATGCTCTTGACTTTTTGCTGAAGGAACTTGCAGAGGTTTCTGCAGTGATTTGTCAAGGTGATGGACCTTTGATTGTGACTGTGCTCACCAGTGGCCAAGCAGTGCAGTTCTTAAAGGTTTCATCTTGCAGAGTTGATCCAGCAATTAGGTTCATCCATGTTTAATGCACAGTCAGCTCCTCTAGAAATGTCTCTAGCTCTTGACCTCTGCAAATTGGGGACCAGGAGCCATTT
The DNA here is from genome assembly GCA_013397975.1 of Machaerirhynchus nigripectus. Taxonomy (NCBI): domain Eukaryota; kingdom Metazoa; phylum Chordata; class Aves; order Passeriformes; family Dicruridae; genus Machaerirhynchus; species Machaerirhynchus nigripectus. The sequence continues at coordinate 894,483 of VZRQ01002268.1, forward strand.
CCCTATCTTTAGCAAGTGACAGGCTCTCACAGATCCATTCTCAGCTCTATTTAGTGAATTTGGCATTAAGATTCTGTTAGGTCTAGTGTTAATATGGTGGAAGAGAACCATGCCTGGGCAGAATCAGGATAACTAGCTGACAGATTCTTGTGTGCACTGGTGATGAATATATTCTTATGGATCATTTTAAGAAATGCTAACACTTTCATCTCTGTCTAGATTAATTTTCTTGGCACCTCTGACATATTTTATGATATATATCTTAAAATATCTTCAGATATTTCAAGCAAAGATCTCTTCCAAACAGAGCTCTACCAGCTCAGCCTACTGTCTGGCTTTTTATGCAGGCTTCCCAGCTGCTTTGCTGAGTCTGAGGAAGCTCAGATTGCTTTTGTGTAATCCAGTAACTCAGGAGAAAAGTGAGGCTAAATGACAACAGCTGTGGCCCTGGCATACCAGATGTGGCAAAGCGGCTCTTTTTGGAAGAAATGAGGGATCACAAGAAACCCATATGATGGGTTAATCCCCCTGAGGCTCTGGGGGCAAAGGGGGAGCAGTTGTCAGGAAGAGCCCACCCCCAGGCTTTTGAGAAAGGAACAAAGCCCAGCTTGGCTAGGCAGCACAGCCCAACCTGCCACGGTGCTGCAGAAGGCAACAGAGATGCTTTTGACTTCATCCTTTGCTTAACCTCTTTGAAGGAAAGTCCTTCAAGTCAGCATTCCAGCAATATCAAAGAATTTCCGAGTGCATCAAGATGCCAGCATGTGAAGTACTCTAGTTTAAATGGTACTCCCTCTTCAACCTTGCCTTTTGATCAGTGCTTCCATGGCTTACCTATGCAGTTGGGTGTACCTGGCAGAGGCTGAGCTGTGCAGAGGGTTGGGATGAGGATTATGTGGAGCATTTATGAAACTGTGAAAATTGATGTCTTCACTGAGCTTACAGTACAGCACATTTGTGTAAGGTACAGTTTTGATCCTTAAAGAATTTTCTGAGCTTTAGTCTTACAAATTACTTTTGGTTTAAGAAAAACTGTTCTTGTTACTGGTGCTTCTTGTCTGTTGGATTTTTTTTTCCTCCATAACTGAAAATAGTGCATCTCTTCTGATAGCCTTTTCCTTTTTTCATAAAAAGCATAGTTTGTCATTTTGACCATCTATTCCCAGGCAGAGAAATCTGCTTGGGCATTTGTGGTGCTTTGTTTTGGTTTGATCTTATTCTCATTTTGATATAATAATTTTTATATATATAAAAATTCTATTTCTGTGTATTTCTTCTGCTAAATTTTTTTCCACTCAAGAAAAATGGTAATTTCTGTCTTGTGTCCAAATTTTACATGTAATATTTACATGGGTTTATGAAGAAAAGCTGGCAGATTTTAGTTTGAAATACCTGCAGTGATTTAAGCACTCCAGGATGTGCTTTTTTGAACAATGTCTTTGAACTTGCATTGCTTGTTTTAGCAGACTGTCAGTGGCTTTAAATGATGCATATTCACTTGGATTGAGGTTGGGGATGGTAGAATGAAGTGACTTTGTGTATGTTAGTGTTCACTGATTTAGGGATGAGGTAGATATTTCAGGAAATGGAGACTATTAAGTAAAAAATTAAACACACCCCTTATGGATTAAGGAAAGTACTTGAGAATAATTTTGAAATACAGAGTAAGAACTTTTCTGTGTAAAATGTGACTGAGTAAAAGGGGTTCTACCTGGCCAGAGGTAGGCTGAATCCGTGTNAAACTCTTTCACCAGTATTTTACTGACAGAATGTGCGAAGATTTAAATGTAGAATTTCCTAACAACATGTATTTATTTTTCTTTTCTTTAGGAGACATCACTCAGAAAGGATATGAAAAGAAGAGGGCAAAGCTGTTAGCACGGTACATACCACTAATTCAAGGTCAGAAACTGCATGAAGTTACACCTTTGTGCCAAATCTGTGAAAATATAAAATGGAAAAGTTCTCACTAAATAGACTGGATGAATTATTATAGTGTTTGATATGGCATCTAACCAGCAGTGGGAAATGGCTGTCACAGAGAAGTGCAGAGCAAGGAAAAAGCCTGACTTTTTTTTTTTAATAGTTTCATTTGCGGTGTTAAATGGTAAGATTTTTGTCAGCAAACTTCAGTTTGACAACTGTGTCTGAGACTTTAAGATAACTTTAGAAGTGAGTAAAGTTATTGCTAAAAGCAAATTGGCTTCTTTCATTAGATGAAAATGCTCAGTAGTCATCCCTCTCATGCTTTAGTGTACTGGTTTTTTGCATTTGCCCTCTGCCTCACCCCATTTCCATACACCTCCTCACCCCCTCTGGTTCTTCAACGTATCGCCTTTTTTTTTATTAACTATTATTTCTGAAGCTGGTTATTATCAGACTTTATCGTCCATAGCCCAAACCTAAGTGCCCAACTTTTTAAAATTTGTTTTTTTACTAGGACACTGAAATCACCTGGGGTTAGGGCTGTTATGCTGCCACTGAGTTTTGGTGTTCTATAATCCCCCAATTGTCCATAGCTTGAGAGATTTTAAGATAAGGAAAAATGAGAAGAAAACCAAGGTGAGTGGAAGCAATAATGAGACACTGTAAACTGAGAGTGTTGAACAGTCAGAATGTAATCTGGTGTTTCATCATGGCAGTTCTTAGCAAAGGTTTCTTTTTTGTGGTTTTGGTTTTTATTTGGGTTTGGGTTTTTTTTTAAGAACAGGTGTAGGTTTTCCCTTAGCAAATTTATAATCTCTGTAGGCCAAGCAGAACCAAACTCATCTCTTTAAAATTATTCGTTCCTTGCAAGGAAGCAGTTTGGATTTTTAGGATGACTTTGACAGTCAGCAGCAAGCTCTAGCCTCACCTGCTACAGCTTCTCCTCCTTACACCATTTTTCTGGAAAGAACTGTCTCAGTTTTCTCTTCAAAATACCCTGTCCTCTAACTCAGCTTAGTTAAAGATTCTGAGACCAGGAGAGGTATGGATTTTGACTGAGGATTTACAATTATTAGAAATAATCTGACAATGCACTTTGTCTTGGATTAGAAAGTCACGTATTTGGATTTCTGTCTCTTGTTTAATCTCTCATCACCTTTGATTTATTCTGCCTTCACTCCTTTCTGTGGACAGTGGGGGTTTTACTTTTTATTTTTTCCTTCTCAGCTCTCAAAAGGCTGTTGCCACAAATATTCAAGTACTGAGCTCTCAAACATAGCTTAGACAACTCCAGTACTTTGTCTGCCATACTTGTTAAAGTAAGTTTAGATTTTCAGCTCTTTAAAGATTTTTCTCCTTGTTCAGCCATATTTTCCCTAATCGCCTTAAGCAGTAGTTTAATGAGTCAGCAAATCCTGTGGTTTGTCCTACTTGCTTGATACACATTTTCTAAGCAATACCAGATTACCTGATTTTTTTTTTTTTTTGCCATTTCTGCCTAGTTTAGCATTAAGCTGACAGGAATCTAGCTTTAATATGCTAATAAAATGAATAGGCTGTCTGCCTCTGAGCACAAAGAATGATGGTCTGGCAAAAAGACAAAATTTGCTTAAAACATGAAGCTAACTGCCTGTTTCAGTTTCCTGACATATGTTCCATTAACCCAGTTCTAACTTGGAATTTGCTTAATTGACACAGCTTCAGCATGGCTCAGAATAGTGTGTGGGAGTCCCAAAGGCTTTGAGCCTGCAGAAATTTTTTATCGTTAACAATTTAATTGCAGCATTCCTGATAGGATTCATAAGGTTCATTATCCATCAAGTTTTTGCAGACTGATGAATGTCAGCATTTTACATTTGTTGAGTTCTGACTCTGTGATCTGACCATCCCCAGGACCACTAAATCATGTCTTTCTACACCTTTTTGTCTTACAAGTGTACTTGCATGCTCGTAGGTTTGAGTTCTGGAAGTTTAACTTTCCATGTTACACCTCATCAACTGCCATCTACAAACTAATGTGTAAACTCCTGCTCTTTCAATACTATGTAAAATGAGTTGGGCTATGTTCTGCTGCACTGTGTGGCTGAATCTGTGGGGAGCCACATCATTACCCAGACAGTGTTAAACAACCCCACAGAGGGCTTGGTGAACAGAAAAAACCAGAAGTGGCTGCAAACCATATTTTCAATTACCAGGAAAATTAAGCAGAACACCCTGTGATTCAAGAGTCTCATTCCTGTAGATTGTTCTGTATTCTAAAATTCTAAATCTGCAGTGATGGAAAATTAGTGGAAATGTAAAGATTTTGCTTAGGACCATAAAACTATGTAGTTTTATGGAAATACTAACTGGAAAGAGTTATTTTTCACTGATCCAAAAAATGCACTGTGCAAAATCAAAAACAAGTGTTGAGTAATAGCAAGCATTAAACAGTAATTAATTATTTTAATGAAGTAAAATTTAACAGTCAGTAATTGGCTTCCTCAGTCAACCTCTGCATGCAAATGACAGATAAAATTCTGAGGAAATAATTAATTACATCTGTAGGCAACCTGGCATGCTGCATGGTGAAGCTTCTGAGTGATGGATAACATCAGATACATGGCAGAGGGTGATTTTTAATGTGGGTAGAGGTGGGGTGTAAAAACATTGAGAAATAACTTGGTAAAATAAGCAGCATTTACAGTGAGTATCCTGTCCTGATGGGCAGGTGATGATCTTAAGCTTCCTTTCTAACACCTCAAGTAAAACTCTTGCCTTGTGATGGTTGTTTCCTGATTATCCTGATTTCTTACTGATCTTTTTACAGTGTTACTGGTTATTTTCAAGTTTCCTCTTCTGCTGTGTAAATGAGGTTGCAACTGCAGTTAGTGTCCTGGTGCTGCTTTACAGAGCAGTCCCTGCAAATTATTTCACTAGATTTAGTTAGTGCTAGATAAACACCTTGGTGAGTGAATTCATTTCTCCTCTGGTGTCAGAGTGATTCCGCTCTAATTAAAATTGTTTTCTGTTATTATTTTCTTCTCTTTTCTTCCTTAGCGATTCTGCTTTAGCAAAATTGAAATATTACCATTTTCAAATTTTCATTTTAAAGAAAATTTTGGTGAAACCTCCTCTAGTTTTGGTTGAGACTGGCATGTTCCATACTTCTATTTTTCTTACGTTTTCAGAGTTTTATGTCTCTGAAAAATGTTTCTGCTGCTGCCAGGAATACATATGCTTTCTATTCCTGGCTGGACCAGGTGATCTTCAAGGTCCCTTCAACCTGGGTTGCTCTTTGATTCTGTATCACTGTGATTTTTGTTTTTACTTCTTTGTCTGTGCTTCACCCTCTCATTCAATTAGAGTGGGGTGAGTTTTACATGCCCTGTAGCACTTTGTACCTATAGTTCCATTTTAAGGAATGTGCAACTTACTCTGGTGTCTTGGAGTCTACAAAAACTTTATAATTTCTTATAATTTATAGGAAAAACATGTAAGTTCCTTTCTTGATGCTGTGGAGTTAAAACTCCTACTTTATACTATGGGTATAACAGCTATGATCAAAGTATGTCCAAATTTTAATTGGCTAATTGATTGGATCTTGGTGTAATTGGTTTAAATGAGGTGTGTGAAAATGTAATGTGTTCACATGGGCTAGTTGAAAAAGCAGTTTATAGCTTCATTGCTCACAGTTTCTCAAAATATCAAAGAGATTGCTATTCCTGTACCTTTTCATGAAATTCAGTGCACATCCTTTTACATTACAAGTGCTGGGCTGCTTGTGAAGCACCTCCTGAACTACTGCTTAAAATGGACTATTATTTTGAGAAATGAAAGTTCTGGCCAATGCCATGTAGGTGTTCTGCTTACCAGTCTCTCATAGTGTCTAAATAAGTTTATCTCTTGCTTGTGGGTCTTCCACTGAGATGGTTTAGTCGGTGTTTGGATTCTCTGAATGGGATCCAAATCTTGGCCTGTATTTGGTTTCACTGAATTTATAACAAGTGTCTTCTATGCTTTTGTATTCTTTGCTGCTGTTTTATGCTTCCTTGAGTGGAAAGTGTTAATGCCCTTAAAATGGTTTCATAGGCTTCAAGTGGAAGCTTATGAGCTGTAGTTTACTTCCTTGAGTAGAGGAAAATGTTACAGAATCGTGGAAGAGTGTCAAACAATGCATGTGTATGATGCCTTTTGTTATCATTATTATTTTTAATCTCCTGAACTTCTAATACCTTATTCTGGGTGATTACATTGGGTAGACCCTTATTCACTCCCTCTGATCTGGAAGGTGTGAACACTTAGTTTCGGATCTTGAAGACAAAAGTGTGTACAGGAGGTAGTATGTTCTGAGATGGGATATGACAATAAAGAATGATAACATTGAACTGTGAACATGAGTGAGGACTGAATACTCAGTAACTGACCCAGAGCCAGACCTCTGCTTTTTGGATTTTCTGCCTTGTCATACCCCTTTTCCTTTCTTTTAGTGCTTTGAACCTGGCTGCTGTCATTTGTTCCTTTCTTATTTCCAGACCCAGTTCAGTAGCTGCAGAAAGATTTGATAATGTACAAAGAGTCTGGAGTTTCCTCTTTGTCCTCCCTCTTCCTCTCTTCTCTCTACAGAGCTCTTTAATACATTATGTTTTGAAAATCTGATTTCTACCTACCTGATGTCTTCAGCTGCGCATCCTCCCCAGTGATGCCAGCAGAGAATCTTCCTTGTCCTGGCAGCTCTTCGCTGCTTTTAGAGTGAAACCATTTTTGCTTGTAAAAATGAAAATTGCTAGAAATGCCAGAATTAGTCTTGATTCTCCAGTGCTTGTGGATGGTCAAATACAGTAATAATTCAAATATTAGCTTCATTTCATCCTGTAGAAGCAAGTTGTTCAGTTAGTTGGAACAAGCAGCCTGTTTAAGATGACTTAATTCTTGCTAGCTAGGTAAGTTAAAATGGACAAGATGCAATGATAGTGGATCAAGTGTCTTTAGTATATGTCTTTTCAAATGTTATTTTGTAAAGGCTTTGGTGTGAGTGGGGAGACTTAGCCTAATTACCCATCTGCTTTTGCTGAAGGCTAAGGTAGTGATTTGCATACAAGGAGAATAAATTAACAAGTTCACCAAGCTTGTGGAACAGGATTTCACTGGCACATAGTTGTGTAGCCTGAGAGTCAAATGCACTATCTTACTATTTTTACCAAAAAGTGATGTTTTTCAGATTCATTGTTGGTATTTTTGTACTAGGATATGAAACCTTCTTTGAGAAAGCAAGAAGGGAGACTTAATCTGAAGAAACTGAGTTGTGGTTTCTAACAGTGCCAAAGATTTCATGCCTCATCCTAATTTAAAGGGAACTTCTGAAATTCATTGATGCATACTTCATCACAGTAACTCTGATTCACAAAAATCTGGGAGGGGGAGAGTGTTCTGGTTTTGGAGTTGATTATGCACTCCTATTGTTATGTGTGGTCACGTCTTCCTGCTCCTCCTGCCCCCAGTACTGGTGTGGCCGAACAGCAGTGCTCAGGTTGCACATGACTCAGGACATCCCACATGCAGGTTGTCGTCTGCTGATGAATTATACCAGTTATCTCATTTTCCAGATTATTTTCCTCCCACAGGGGATCACAGAGTGGAAAAGAGGCTCTTACAAGTTCTGATCTCAAGGCTCTGTAGTTACTACAAGACTGCAAATGGGAAGAGTAAGGAATTGAGAAGAACATGAATCTCTTTTTCTGTTTATAACTAACAACCCTCCTGGAGGAAAAGAAATGGCACACAAAAAAAACCCTTCTGTTTTTCTTTTGTTATCTTTTTCACCCAGTGTCTCTTTTGACAAGATCACACAAAAATTATGTAGATAGGCTGTTTTCTGAAAATTTCATAAGCAGTCTTATTTGAGGGAGCCTCCCAGCCCAGCTGCCTGTTCTCTTTTGTACTATCGTAGTTATTGTGTTATCCCTTTGCCTTGGCTATTTGCTTGGCTCAGGCTTAAGGAGATGGCTTGCCTCGATCTTTTTAACAAAAGCTAAAGTTGTTGTTTATTGTTTCCAGATCAACAAATCCCCCATGACTGTTGACCTGTGGTTATGGAAAACTTGTGTTCAAACAAAACGCAGAATAGAATTCTGCAGTGTTTTAACCACTCTGACTATCAGATCTGTTGAATCAATTCAGTTGGCAGGTGACATTTGTTTTTCTTTTACAAACAGAATTCTGCGTAAGTGTTTCTAGGAATGTTAGGTCTGTATATTGGTAAGCGCATGTTCTGTTCTGCTCCATTGAGGACACTTGGGTTTGTTTGCTGGGCTGTCTCCATTTATCCCATTGGGAAATGCAGTTGATGTTAGACATTGTCATCTGCTTAAAAGGCTTTACTTTTGGAAAATAGGAAAAATCAGGTGAGAATATGTTTGTTCTTTATTCTTTATCACAGATTGTATAAGAGTGGAGCATATCTCTGGAGTTGGATTACTTTCTAAAAACTTAGATCTGTGTGTGATTTAGTAAACATTACTTTGTTTTTCTATTATTTAGGATCATTTTTCCCACAGACACCCCTCCCTCCTCCTCCAAAACCTTTTTTAGCTCAAGGTTGCCTTTTCAACATCCAGAGGTGTTCACTGTTAGCTGCAAGATGGAAAAGGGATTATGGAGTGCATTCATCCAAAGGTCTTAACACATATCCAAGAAAGCTGGTATATAGTAATTTACCTTGTCCTGAAGATGATAGAACACTTTCCCTGAGGATATTATTAAATAAAGTATTTCAAACTTCTTTTTCATCAGTTGAGGTAGAAGTGGGATGCTTAATCCAATTACTCTCCTAATGTAAAGACTGTATCTTACTGAAAGGTCTTCATTAAAATGTCTTATAATTGCTAGATTTGTTAGTAATTGCCAATTTCTTTCCTGGTACTTACTTTGTAACAAAGGAGAGGGAACAGAAACCCTGTGAGAGAGAAAGGAACCTTTTTTTTCTTGTTTTAAAGTAAGATCTTTCCTTGCAAAGGAACTGGCCCAGATTCCTCTGGAATGATGTCTTCAGTTCAGTGGGAGCTGCTTTCGGTAAATATTTGCACTTTGAAAATGTGATTTCCAAAAATGTGGTTTGCAAAAAGTGTTGTTTTCAAAAGACTTGGGGGCAGGTAGGAAAGCAGACGCTCTTCAAGGGAAGGAAGGAGTGAAATGAAAGACTCAGCCCTGTGGGGTACAAGGGCTGAGTAAATACAGTGAACTTGATGCAACAGGTCTTATGTGGCTGAGGAAAGTTTATTATAAAACACAGCACTAAGCTAAATTTATATTCGGATTGTGCAAAAACCCTTCCAAGTGCATTAAAATTTTTACATTACATTTATAAGTGTGGATGATTAATAAAATTGCAAATGGCAGTTCCTAGTCCAAATTTATATAGTCCTTGATGGATCAAGAGCCAGCAGGGTGTCTCCTCGTTTTGGGGATCAGAAAGTGATAGTGGATATTTAATGGCTACTGTCCACCCCTTTGATTTTTCCTGTTGTGCTACATTGTAAAATTGAGATTCATCTTCCTGAACATAAGCCACCCTAAATGTAAGCAACTGCTCTGGGTTATCTAGAGCCCTGCTCTAATCAGGTGCAGAGCAAACAACTAGAGAATGATTTTGCTCCTCTTGTTTTTGTTACTGTCTGTCATCGTTTCAGAAGTACATGAAGCACACAGCCGACCTAGACTACAGCAGGAGCTTTTAGACAGCTGAAGCTGACAGTAATTCTGCCTTAATATCTGCAAAGGTTTTATTCGAGAATTGCAGCATTTTTGTAAAATGTGTATCTTCTGAGTATTGCTCTGTTAAATGGGTGTAGATCAAACTGGATTAAAATGCAGGTAGAAGATGAGCCCTTTTTAAAGGTACTGTCTTGCACCAGTTGAACCTGTGAGTAAGTGTTGAGGGTGGTGAAACAACGTAGACATGGGGAGCAGATGTTCTATTTGCAAAGCTGAGTTTGTACTAAATAAAACTGTGTTTCAGGTGTGGATCCATCCCTGCAAGCAGAGAACAGAGTCCCAGGCTCTTCCCAAGCCACTGCTGCGGTATCTAAACAGCAGAAATCCCGATCCACCAACTCGAGGGATGAGCGCTTCCGATCCGGTAAGGGACAGAGATGTAGCTGAGGCGTTACGTGTCCTAGGAGGAAAAGTATACCTGTAAAATGGTACCTGCACCTACATAGAAAGCTGGAAGTGCTTTGGAAGAAGGGAACAGATAAGGGATGTCTTTCAAATATCTTTTTATTTCACTACATGAGTGGTTTTGTTTGAATCCAGCCTGGAGGAAATGCTAGAAGGGAAGGAGACTGTAGACCTGCCTTCCGATGTGTTTCTTGTTGTGAATTTTACCATGCTCAACAGTTTTTTCATATTTGCTGAGAAAACAAAATTGGATTTCCAGTCTGTAGAAGAGTTACTTAAAAATTTTGAAGACTACAGTGTGTGAATCTGGGGGATTTTTTTGCTTGTTTGTTTGAGTTATTTTGTTAAAGGAAGGTTATATATTTATTGTAGCTTTCTTTTAAATACTTCCTGGTTTAAAGCAAGTGCACAAAAAAGGGAAATGTCACAATGGATATTCTATTTAATTTTAAATTGACACCACAGTGACAAACCTGTTTTGGAAAATTGTGTGAAAATACCGATATCCTCAATTGCATCCTGTTCCCATTGTTACTTTTCAGGTGGTTGAAGTGCACCATTTCCCTGTGAAATTCTTTTTCACAATACTGAGTAAAAACAGGTGTTTGGAAGCTTTTCTCTCCTAAATACTCTTGGACTTGTAGCTGGATATTTTTCTATTTGTTGTCCGGGGTAATTCCATGACTTGGGTTTGGGCATGAGAAGTGCAAGTGATGGCATGCACTGCAGATCCTTAACAGAAGGCTGGTCTTGGGTCACCTTGTCTTGCCACTGCTTGGGCAGAGTGGTTATTGCATCCTGTTTGCCCTGCTGATATTAAAACCTTGCTCCAGAGGTGGAGCTCATGTGCCTTATACATTCCTTAGGGCTAATTAAATGATGAATGAGACTTCTTAAATATTCTGAGGATATGTACAGACTCCTGGGAAAGATGCCTGTATTCGGCTACACAGAGAAGAAACTTCTGAATGTCAGGGAATATTGCATAGTGTCATAATTAGCTAAATGATGTATTTAAAAATACAAAAAGTAATTATTAAATCATAAAAATATGTTATAGAAAATTATATTATAGAAAACAATTAAAGTAAGCTGTGCCATTGTTAAACTAACAGAAATAAAAATCTGCAAGAAGAGCACAAGTAGAGCAGGAAATCCTTGGGAGGTAGTCCTTGGTGGAGACCGCCGTGTTCTTCTGTGGTTTCCTATCACTGCTCTCTGAACTAATTTTTCATTAAATATTCCTGCCTGGAACAAGTTCTTCACTTGGAAATTGGGAAGGTTCTTAGTTACAACACAGATTATTGGATTTCTTTTCCCATTAGTGATAGATGACAAGGCTTAATGTGCTCAGATGGTATCAAAACCAAATAGTGAAGGTTTTGTTTGACTTGGTTTAGGCTAAACTTATTTAGGTCTGTGCAAGGAAATGAAGATACGGCTTTCAGAAGCCAATATCTATTCCCCTTTTTCCTCTGTAGTTAAAAAAACATTCTTCAGATTTACTCCATTAGTGATTGGCTTCTTTATCTCAGTGAAGAGATAGATATTATTGACTTCTTTAACTTCCCTGTGTGCTGACACACGTTGCCTGTTGTGAGGGATAACCAGCTTCAGCCTCCTTCCCTCAATTTCACACTGTATTTATTCTTTAGACTGTTGTGAGGAGGGGGACGTGTGTTGTTTCTTCTTTTTTCTTTCCTTCCAGTCTTTATTTCTTGTTTTCCTTTCTTCAAATCTCATCAGTTATCCTATGTCTTTTTCAAGAGTAATTGATGAGGGGAGAATGCAGCTTTTTCTAGAACAGGATCTCTTTCTGGGGCAATTATAGGTTCTTTAAAACCATCAACATAAATTACTTAAGCATGGAAGTGAAATAAAAAAAAATTGTCTTTTTATGCTATGAATCTGTCATTTACTCTCTTTAAGCACTTTTTTTAATCGTTTCACAGAAGAGTTGTGTATTTAAATGAACTTCATGTTTTTATTATCCCCAGACATTTGTCTTCAAACAGTAAATATTATCCAAAAAATTCCAACAGTGAATACTGTTGATAAATACAAGCCTGCTGTCCAGGCTTCAGCTGGAATAGTGTTAATTTTCTTCTAAATAGCTGGTACAGTGCTGTGTTTTAAATCTACTATGAGAATAATGCTCATATTTTATTATTCTTGTTCTAATTCTATTATTATTATTTCTATTATGATCATCATCATCGTTACTACATTTTAATTTACTTCACTTATTATTGTTCCTATCTCAACCATGGATTTTACCTTTTTCCGGGTCCTTTCCCCGGATACCTAGATAGTGCTTATTGCTTTACCTGTTGGTATTTTGAAATCCAGGAGCAGCAGGGATGCTGGTCAGCCTATCAAAAAGCCCATTTTTTTTCTTCGACCGACTGTAGAAATTCTTCCTTCTGTGCCTAAGGCAGGGACAAGAGTCAGAGGCTGATAAATGAGCAGAGGCTACAAATGGGAATGAAAAATGCTCTTCTAATAGCTGGACAGTTTAGGAGCTGAGCTGTAGGAGTTTAGGTGATTTATAGTCTACAAACTATTTTAGTTTTTCTCCCTTATCCTTTTTTAAGGACATGTGGAAAGAAAATGAGAATAGGTATGAAAAACAGGAGAGAAGATTATGTGGTTTACTACGACAGAAGGAGAATATATTTATAATCAATTATTAATTGCTGAAGGTTGTTTGCAGGTTAATCAAGTGCAGAAGCTTAGAAATAGTTCTCCAAGACCTTTTCTTCTACTTTTAGATAACAGCATATTTTTTTTCTCACTTTGGTACATATATTCTTTGTGTTAATGAAATGCTGGACTTGCTGCTCATCACTTCAAGTGATCACTGTTGAGTATTTGTGTTCCCTTTTCTCAAACATGTGGCACATTTGGTCTGATTATGAGTGTTTAATTCCCTGAAGAAAACTCAAGTCCACAGTTCTTATATGGTGAATCACTTTCACAGTAAATTTAGAAGAATTTAAGTAACAGACGGTGGTAGAGAGCTTCTTTTTACAATTCCAATATCCAGTTAAAATTTAATTTATACTAGTTTATGAATTTTTGTACCCTAAGCGTTCTGCTTCTTTGAAATAATTTCATTCCTCTTACTTCTTTTATTGAAATGTGTTTCAATATGTAGAAAAGCCCTTAAAGCAAAAGTGGAATAGGAACAAAGTGTTCCAGAGAAGTGAAAGTAGTTACTTCATTGATTTGGATGAGAGAGGATGTTCCTACTCAGCTGTTGTCCAAGGACAAGATATTATAAGAAAGATTTCAAGCCAGAAATAGATCTTAAGGAGTATAGAAGGAATGACGAGTTAAATTGGTGCTGTAAAAATAAAACATGGAACAGAATAAAAATTCATCCTGACTGTCTCCTGGTTGCATTTTTATCATTTAATCTAGTCTGTTCCAGGTTTTGGGGTGGGAGTTAGGACTAGAGGAGGAGGTGGTGGTGATTTTGCCCTCCGGAAATGGAGTAAAAAGTAGTTCTCATGCTTGCTCCCACAAATCTGTGTGATGTTATGACCTGCCCTGCTCTGCTTTGTTAAAAAGCCCCAGCACACCCTTGCCTCCAGCTAGGCCTTTCCATTCCCAAAATGCACAACTGTCGAAGAATGCTTTCATTTTTATCTGCCACATTATTTAATGACTTAATGTATTTATATGCAGACTACAAATATTGTGTGTTATTTTGCTCTTTGGAAGACCTCTTCTGGAGAAAAACAATTTATGTTCCCCTGCTTCGTATGAGATGTTGATGTAACAGAAATGTCTTTTAAATTGTATGTAGATGTAGGCATGGTGGAAGTGACTGCATCTCACAGTTACTGTCTCTTTCTAGAAACATGCCAGCTTGGTTTTGACTGGAAGTTCTACCAAGGAAATGCATCCTGCAGAATGGGCATTCCCCCCCTACTGTTTAGGCTGCAAAAACAACCTTTAATTGATGTTGAATCCTGCTTAAACTTTCTGGGATTCGGGGACATAAAAGGTTTGCTTCTGGGTGCCTGTAGCGGGTTTAGTTCGAAACCGGGCGGAAACACCAATATAGTGTAGTGGGTTGGTTCGCATCTCTTACCTTTTGTGAGATAAGAATTAGGAGGAATGCAAAGCAGGCTCTAAATTTAAAGAATATGAAGAAGTTTATTACTAGAACTAACAGAAAAAAAGAATTAATAAGAGTCAAAATACACCTTCAGAACACTTCTCTTCCCCCCATCCTCCCCCCTCTTCCCAGCTACAACATAAAGGCACAAACTTGAGATTATTTCAGTCAGTTTACCACCTCTATAATAGTCTTCCATCAGTTCATTTAGGGAGAGGAGTCTCTTCTGCCCATGCTATGGGGCTTCTCCACAAGAAGGAGTCTTCTCGTGGCTTCCACGTCACAGCACAAGCAGCCGCCCGGGGTGGTTTTCTGCTGGCATGTGAAAGTCCCTTCCCTTGACTCACAGCTTTCCCCACAGCCGTTTTCAAGGGTTCAGTCTTAGCTAATGGGGTACTATTTTAAGGATGAGCAGTTCAGGAGCAAAGTTTCTCGTCATCTGCCTCTAGGGGCATCTTCATCTCGGGAACAGAGGTCTTCTTTTCCCCTGGGAGCAAGGGGTCTTCACTTCATCGCTATCCCTCTCTGTTCAAGCTTTTCAAGACGATCAGAGCACGCCACCATTTCTCTCTGATCTCTGCTACTCAATGAATCACAGCTACTTTAACATTTACTGATTCCAGCACAGGCATCTTTGCTCATGGCTCCAATTCGAACAGCTCCACCCCCCATGCTTATCACGAAATTAAAAGGGGTTTTTTGATGTATCATAGTCCATCACCATAGCTTCACAAAAGAATTTCAGCTTCTAGGTTTAAAGCATCTCCTCTATCTCCTCCCTCTGGGCTTCAGCTCTTTCCTCTTCACTGACTTTGGTGTCACTATCATGGTATTCACGTGCCTTTGCCTTTTCCTTTCCTCTAACCTGGGAGAGGATGATGTTTGCAGGTGTCATCTCTTCTGGGGAATTTACAGTTCAGAAGGGGTTAATCTTACCCGGAGCCTTGGCTTGCAGATAAAACTTATCTCTCTGGTGGTCACATGCTCTCTGCTGGGCAGCGGCCAGGAGCTTCTCTCGGCTGAAGTTGTAAAAAGTCCATCTCTGGCTGCCCTGGAGAAGGCAGGGGGGGCATCCCGGCCCTCACGGAGCCGTGGGCCTGGCCCCAGCCCCTGCCAGGGCTGAGTGATCAGGCCCGGCCAGGCCCAGCCAGGCCCAGCCTGGCCTAACCAGGCCCAGCCTGGCCTGCCGGCCAGAGCCCTGTTTCCAGCTCGAAAGCCGGAAGGAAGAGAGAATTTCCTGGGCTTCCACCTGGTTTAAATATGTGAATTTCGAGAAGCGCTATTGGTTTATACAGCTGTCCATCAACCCAGGGTCAAACCATGACAGTGCCCCTGGGAATAAACTTCGTTGGTGGACAATTACAGCTAAAACTAAGGAGGAGGAGAAACCAAGACTTGACCAAAAGCCCAGATGTGGGAATGGAGAGGGAGGCAGGCAGACATAAGAAAAGGGGAATTTTTAATTTATAAAACATCTATTATTGAATTCTTGGTGTGAAGTACAGCAGCAAAAATCTGACAAGGGGCCCAGGACAAAAAAAAAATCATTGTATTAAAGGATAGAGGTTTTACTGATTTTTTTTTCTTTTTCCTTCTTAATATTTTTCTCTCATAATAACATCATCTTTGAACCTCCCATGTTAGTTGCACAAAAAGTTCTTCTTTGAGATAAGCATCTAGTTAGTACATTCCTGAGTCTCGTAGGAACACACAAGTCGGACAGTATATTTACATATATACATATTTTAAATACTGCTCTGAACAGATTATCTGGGGGAACTTCAGACTGTAAAGTGACGTTATTGCTGTGAAGAGCTGGGTGGTGTCTGGGACCAATGCTCAGGGATTCTTGTGATTTTGTAGAATTCATTTGGCCAGACTGAAGGGAACAGTTGCTTCGGAAGGGCCTTGTGCTGAGCATGACCAAAGGGGGTTCAGGCCTAGTATAGAAATGGTACCTTTTAAACAGAACACAAAAAAAAAAAAAAA
>VZRQ01002268.1:910704-947243 GCA_013397975.1 Machaerirhynchus nigripectus
AAAAAAGTACTGTATAATACAGCATTTTACCTGTAGTCATCATCATGGTAAACCCCTGTAGGCACAGGGATAGAGTAATTACATTACATTGTATATGATATGTAAGTTGTGTAAGTATATGTCTGTCATACAGTCTTACATACCTACAGATAGTTTCTTACATTCAAATTTGTCTACCTGTACCATATTTGCCTCTTAACAAAAGAATAGATGGATATTTACTGAAAGAATATTTATTTTCTTTCAAATTGAATAGTTTAATTCTGAAAATCTTGTACAGCAGTTTCCATGTAGAAGAAATGTGGTCAGCCATAGATCATAATGATATATTCACTTTCGGGCTCTCTCCTGGTTCGGGTTCTGACTATTGATAGGGGTTTCCACACTCAGCAGTAGCAATTCTTTTCTTGTACCCTCTGTCATTAGTCTTGCTGTCACTGTTCGTTTTCATATCTCATTGCTGTTTTCAGTAAATTGTTTTTATCTCAACCCGTGGTTTTTGCCTTTTGTGCCTCTAATTAATTCTCGTCTCCATCTTACCACAGAGAGGAGGGAGGGGGGGAGCGAGCAGTGCCTGTCTTAACGTGTTTTAAGAGGGAAGACTAAATTGGAGGATACTGCTCCTAAACTGCAACAAGCCCGTTGTAACTATGTTTAAGTGTATACTGTTATGTTGTATTGTGCTTTTCCTGAGTGTGAATCTCAGGTGGTAAGTCAAAGTATATTTCTAGTCTGCCTCATTTCTCCTCAACATCTGTTCACTTCTCATGAATTTTCTTCCTGCATAACTTTTAGCTTTTGACACCACTGAAATGTAGATGTCAAAGAGAAAAAGCTGCTGAAAAATTACTGGAATACGTTAAATTTTATCTGCAGTGAGGTCTTGATTGATCACTGAATTCCTCTTTAATCTCAGTTTTGGCTTAAAAATTAGAAAAGTTAAAATATAGCTCATGAGCCTCTTAGGGTAATTTTTGCTTTCAGGAAAGTGAAAGCTCTATGTGTCTTTTCCCTAATTCTTCATCTAGAATCACAGAATTTTGTTAGAGTTGGAAAATATGTCTAAGATCATTGAGTCCATTAATCTCTTTTTTCTGTTTTTTATTACTTGCATTGTTTTGTGAGACCTTCAAGTATGCATGTACTTGTACTTCTTTTCCCTTCCTGGATTTTGAGCATCAGGGGTCAAACGCTGCTGTGAATTTACAAAATCTGCATTGGAATTTCTCCCCCAAATGAAAAAATAACTCATAGTTCAAAACTAACATACACTGAGTACTCTGTAACTTCAGTGTTTAGTTCAAGGGGGTTTTGGAAATGGTACTCGCAGAGCCTTTTCAGGCTGATTTCATGAGGAAAATCTGTCAACTTGACCCTGCTTATATCATCCCTTAGCTTTGGAAACCATTGCCTCTGCACTGGGTTGGAGCTGGAGGCAGTACTGTTGATTTAGTCCTCCTGCTTAACTGAATCTCTAACCTTTTTGTTTATTTTCTATATAGATGTCCACACTGAAGCAGTACAAGCAGCACTTGCAAAATATAAAGAGAGGAAGATGCCCATGCCCTCGAAGAGACGGTCTGTCCTGGTGCATTCTTCGGTAGAGACGTACACCCCTCCAGGTACATCTTGAGTGAACACAGAGAATTAACAGAGCTGTCCAGAGAAGATGTGGCTATCCCATCTGAGCAAATCTCCAAAACCAGGTTGGACAGGGCTTGGAGCAACCTGGGATAGTGGAAGGTGTCCCTGCCCTAAGTTGTTAGTAGGTTGCACTAAAGTTCGGTATCATGGCTGTGTTTCCCAGTAATCAGGTCTTGGCTGGATTTATGCTTTCATGTTTTTCCTCATGGTTTTTAGTCTCTCATCTAGAGATACTGTAGCTGCTGAAAGTCCACATGAAAGCAGTCATAGAGTGAGCAGATGCCCTGTATACATTAAATTATACATTAAATTATACATTCTCTTACATCTCATCTCGCTCAGAGGAGATAATCTAGGCAAGCATGTCAAAGCTGAAAATACTTCATTTCACATTGCAGAAGATTCTTTTTTTAAAAGGTGAAGAAAATACAAGAGTATTAAGTTGCTGCATTAATTGTGGAGTACTCATCAGATGATTTCATCTATTCAGTGGTGAGCAGATTGAAACAGTCATACACTGTAATTGTTCAGATTGGTTATGGCAGAATGCCTTCTTTAATTTTTAGGGGCAAAAAGTAATCTTCTGTTGTCTCACAATGAATTTTCTGGAGGTGAAGAAAATCTTAGAACATGTTGTGCTAGCAAGCCAAGTGGTTTGAGGCCAGTGTCTTGTATACAAAGAAGAGGGATTTCCTAAGATGTTTAATTTTGAGGATGTGCTCTTGTCTTTTATAATGTGGCCCAGGAGCAGAAGCACACTGACCTCTACTGCCCTTCTCCATCATTTCTAGTTCTTAACCCCCCTCTTCTAAAAGAAGAGTTCAGGTATGCTGCCCTCCTGCTTTCTGAGCTGTATTTCTTCTTTCTGTTCTTCCCATTTAAAGAGAGTTCCTCTTTTGTTTGCTAGTCACACACCTAGGTACATTATTTTTGTGGGTTGTCCAATTATTTTATTAGTTAACAAACAGTAATCTTCTATGTTCTTCTTTATGGTCTTTCTTGACCCTTAATGGTTTTGCCTAGAAGATACGTTAAGTATTTTTAATTAAAGTATATTTTTTTTATGAGTGACTATTAAAAAGAGGCTGAGATGCTATGGAGACAGTGTTAGGTTATGTAATAAAGGCTGCCTTGCACACCTGCAGAGGAGTGTGGAGCATGGCGGGTGGGGCAGCCCAAATAATGCGCTGTATCAGGAGCCACCATCCTGTCCCAGACCCATCTGCACAAGCCCAGAGGAGTACCGGGAACAGCAGCAGGCAGGAAGGCAAGTTCAGGACTCCAAGAAGGGTCACCCTGTCCAGGCCTGTCCCTGGAGAGCCCTCCTGGCCAGGTGTGAAGCCCATCAAGACCAGTCAGCACTAGAGCACCTTCTGGACTGAGGGGAATACGCAGAGGGAACAGTATAGGATGCAGGGCGAGAGTGTTTTGAAACTGCATGAGTCTTGTTATGGGATGTTAAGGGGAGGAAGTGCAGACAGGCAAAGGGGCAGACTTAGGAGTAAGTGGGGAAAACAGCAGGATAAGAGAATGAAAAGGGCTGGTGGTGTGTAAATGGAACACGTGCCTGACCATGCCCCTGAGCCTGTACTCCATGCTGTACATGTGTGTACAGAGCAAGATGAGGCCGTGGGATCTGTGTGTTTCTGTGTATTTGTGATGCTGGAGTGTCATCTTCTAACATGCCTTTGCAGGTGGTCAGCAGAGAAGCCAGGTGTGCTCAATCACTGGGATTGAGCAGGGTGCAGTAGCACCTTAAATAATAGGAGCTGAAAGCTGGTATTGTGACCACAACAGGGGCATGGTCCTGGCCCAAGCCTGCTGGAGTTCATGAACTATTTGGACAACACTCCAGGCACGTGATGTCATTTATGGGGTGCTCCTGTGCAGGGCCTGGAGTTGGACTCAGTATTCCTCATGAGTCCATTTCAATTCAGGATATTCTGTGAAGAGTTAAGTGCCTCAAGAATCTGTCAAGCTCTTTCTAAGAGAAGGTGTTACGAGATCCCCTTATCTCTGTAAGAGAATGGGCCACTTGGTGACTTCTGTATCATGGGGAACCAGGACATTCAAAAATATTCTAGGTACTTTCTTCAGCTATATCAAATCATAAAAATAATTGTCTTTTTATGGGCCTGATTTTATTTGCAAAGTTAGCTCAGCAAGAAGGATCCAAAGTTGCAAAGAACCCAAGTAGTGCCAAGCATCTAGTCCTGAGACATTCACCCACTGCCTTAAGTCCTTGTATTGGCAGGAGTTAATGGAATTAAAACATGCTTTGGTATTAGTAACTGAAATTTTGTTACAAACAGCTACCATCAAGTTACCAGGAAGGAAGCATCAGATTCACATTCTTTACACTGACGGTCATGACTGGCCCAGAGAAGCTGTGGCTGCCCCATCCCTGGAAGTGTCCAAGGCCAGGTTGGACAGCGCTTGGAGCTACCTGGTCTAATGGAAGGTGTCCTTGCCCATGGCAGGGGGTGGAACAAGATGAGCTTTAGGTTCCCTTCCAACTCAAACCATGCTGTGAATCTGTGGTTCTCAGCACAATGTTAAATTGAAATCCAGCTCCTGGCTGGCTGTAAAGGAACTGCTTTTATCAGTCATCCTTCCAAAAATTTTAACATACTTCTGGTTTTGTCCTATTGAGTCTCTGATCCTTCCCACAAGAATTTCCTGTGATCAGAACTGGAGCTGTAGCCTTCATGCAAGTCTGGCTCAAAGGGGGTGACTTTTGTGACTGTCTTGGGTCAGCTGCAAGCCAGGAAGAGCTGGAAGCCAAGCACACAGTATTCTGTCACTGTTCTGTCACCACACACTAGGGTCCACGGATTAACCCCTGCCACTGCCACAGGGCTACTACTGGGGCGACCTTGCTACTTCTTGGTGTATTTATATTTTGATATTAGAATGCTTTTACCATGGATCCTCCATTTTTGTACACAGTTAATATTGTACATTTAAAGGATTTGGATTTTTTCACCTCCACTCATGTAAGACAGCTGAAAGTTTAGAAATATTAGAGAGATTTCATTTGTCTTGAATCTGGGTAAGGAGATATTGTCAGAGTGTGTATTCTGTGAGAAACCTGCTTTTTCTGTAGTTTTATTTCTTTCTCTGAAGTGATTATAAATTGCAAACATGGTGGTTTGGTTTGGTTTGGTTTTTTTTCAATCCCTGGCTGTTCATGATCCTATCTTGCTCCATATTCCTGGAATTACTTATTTTTGCTTTCTGCCTAAAAGAAAGGGAAGGTTGCAAGCAATATGGGACAGGTTTGGCTTCTTTCCAGGAGCAAATGGAATCAACTGCCAAAAACTCCAAATGTGGCAGCAGACCAGAAAAATCACATGAGATATGGACCCAGGAATGGGGATGCGCCACAGCTGGATCTTCTGAGAGATCTTTTGTTTGGGTATTTTCATTCAATATTGTTAGGTTTGATGAGAGAAGTCAAATAATGAGATATCTACAATTTTAACTCTGAAAATGCCATCAAGTTAAATGGGATTTTTATGAAATGGTTTTTGGGTTTTGTGATTTCAGATGGCTAAGAGAAATTATTCTGAAGCTACTGGAAATGCACATACTCTTGAAAATCAGAAAATTAAAGAGCTGGTAACTGAAATGAGTTGCTCAAGATGAGGAGTAGGGTTTTGTTATGTTGCTTCAAGAAATTTATATGGAATTGTATCTAGCTGAACAATTACATGTTCAGACGATTAAGAAAATAGCCGAAATTGAGGTTGCAGAATTCCTGATGTAACCCACCACAGATTTCCATATCTGGGACTTTTTTGGGAAGTAGTTCTCAAAGCAATTTGTCAGAAGAATCGGAAAGCAAAGAATTCCGCTCCCCTCAAAAAGAGTAGAAAAGGAAATAAACAGCAAAAAATTATTGGGTTTTATTCAGGTGTGATGAGATAAAATTTAACTGTTCAGAACAGAAATATTTTTCAGTGAATAGGGATGGGGTGGGATGCTCACAGAGCCTCCACTGGAGGTAGAAACCTTCTTTGACTCTCATGTCATTTCAAATGTCGGAGGTAACTGAAACTTTGCTCCAAGTGTGTTCTGGCCCTAATGTGTAGAAGTTGTTGTGTTAACCCAGAAAACGGCAGCAAGAGGGATTTGTGTGTGTGAATATCCCATTCCTTTAATACACGCCCCTCACGTGTAGCACGTGAGAATGCTGCGCGGAGCACACGGAACACAGCCAAATGCCGTGTTCCTTGTGCTGGGTCATTCCCATTCCCACATTACAGGCCTGTCATCATTATTTTGACCACAGACACATCGTCAGCCTCAGAAGATGAGGGCTCGTTGCGGCGGCAAGGGCGGATCAGCTCCACTCCGTTCCAGAGCCATTCCAACGTAGAGCCCTGGCTTAACCGGGTCATTCAGGGCTCCTCCACCTCATCCTCTGCATCCTCCACCTCATCTCATCCTGGAGGGAAACCTGCTGCTGCTTCCAATACTGCTCCTGCCACCACTGCTGCCACTGTGCTTGCAGATCTCATGGCACACACCCAGATAGGTCAGTAAACCTGCCAGTGTGGTTGGAATAAAATCAGATTACAAATCCCAAAGCAGGGCTAAACACCAAGGTCTTCACCGGGAGATACCTGTGAATAGCCTTAAAATGTGCAATTCACAGACCAGGTAGGTATGATGTATATGTATTTGACCCAAGCCAGTTGTTCATGAGATCTGAATGTGCATTCTTCTTGGTAAAATGCTTGCTTTACCAAGAAACTAAAGTTCAGTTTTAGTGGATTCCAAAGCAGAATTTCAAAGGAATCCCAGTTTTGGTGCATGCTTTACCCTAAACAATGTCAGGTTGTGTATTTCAGACATGATTCAGTTGGTAAGCACCCAAAAGACAGAAAAACACACAGAATCTTTGGGGAAGTTATGAAAGCAGAGGTACTAATTACTATGGAAAATTTTTTGCAGTCTGTACAAAACCTTTAAAGAAACCTAATTTTTCATATTCCCATTTCCAAGCTTATTAATAATGAGAAATCCACAATTTGGTTTGACCTTGGTGTATGTAAGAAAGAGGTAATCTGTCACCACTTCACTTTAAGACATTCTGGATTTCATATTATGGATTCTGGATTTCATATTATTCATTCTGGATTACATATTTCATATGGATTAATAGAAATCACGTTTAAGTTGTTAAAATTACAAATTCAGTTATGGCTAACCTTTTAAGCTTAATTGGGATTGATGAAATTCTTAATATAGCTGCAAAAACTTGCAAGATACACAAAATGCAGCACAGCATCTTGTTATGTCTCATGCCCCAGGCCAGATAGACATGTCTATCAGGACTATTTAATCAATGACATTGTATACAAAATCGAGGCCTTATTAAGAGTTCTCAGTCTGAGTTCTGAATGTTGGGCTGTATGCAGGTTTAAAATTTCATTAATGGGAAATAAATAACTATAGTATCTATCAAGAAGGAAGCTCAGGGATCTTTAAGAGCTGATCTACTAAAAATATTTATAAAGATAGAATTACCAGTGCCTTTGACCAAAAAAACAGATGCATTTTCACATAAGAATGGTCCTCCTCACTTCTGCAATACTTGCAAAGTTCTATCAGTTTTCATTCCTAGCTTGGTAACATTCATGCATGGCCAATATCAGTTCAGTTGGGACATTTTTCCTGTCTGTGTGTACTTTTCCTAGCTCACAAGAATATGAAAACTTACTCAGTTCTTACAGGGCAAACTTCTATGATTCTCGATAAATACTCGCATACTTTCTAAAAGGGGCTTTGATTTGTCCTAGAGCATAGAAGAAGAGTTTAATTATTTTTTCAGATAGTGTGCTGATATCAGCAATCTGAAAGGCATCTTACATATCTTAATTGCTATGCCCTACTGAAATATTCTGTGTTTTGGTTGTGTACTGAATAGCTATTCACAGTTTTGAGATGTTGGAGAATTTAAATTTAGCAGCTTGTTCCCTTGTAGATCATCTTCTCCAGCCTGCATTTTTAATGGTGAGCTCGAACTAAGTTCCCAGGCAGTAAACTGCTGTGTTGGAAGTGCAAGGTTACAGTATTTAATGGAGTCACATAGGAATGTGCATTATTTTTAAGATGTTTGTCTTTCACTTAGTAGCAGCAAGGACAACCCTTCATGTTGGGGGGCTTTTCTTTCTTTTGTGTAATTTTTTTTTTTTAATTCATAAGGCTGGCAGTATGTCTTGGTTTTTTTCAAGGTCACCGTATCAACTGTGGAGTATTTCCCACCTTAGCTCTTTAGAGCAGCTGGAAATACAGATCATCATGGCTTTTAATTCACTGTCATATCCCATATGTTCTTTCTTTGGACGCTGCTCTTGCGTTTATCTCTGTCTTATCATCACTTATGGAAAGGTCCTTCAGTCTGAATCCAATTAACTTTTCTTCCTGAAGTCACAAGTCTGCTCACACTTTTTTTTTTCAACGTCTTACCCCTTCTCTTACCCTGCTGTGCCATGGTATTTCTGGATAATACAAACTAATAGCATGTGGTCTCATGAGCATTTATTAATAAAATGCCCAAATAATTAATTAAGCTAATTTGGTTTTTATCTGAGCATAAATCCTGAAAATTTAACCTATTCCTTCTCCATACATAATGAGACATTGCTAATCCCTGCAGGGTTTGTCAGGTAGGAGGTGGAAACCAAGTACACCTGTCTCTGTGTCCAAGTTGTATGCTGCAGGAAGTCCATGGTTTGGGACTTTGGGAAAGCCAAGGGGAAAAAAAACAAAAAACAACCAACCAAAAAGCAACTTCAAAAATATACAGAACAGGGTGAGGGCATATATATGGGGCAGGTGTTACATGGGCTCTCTGTAGGTCCTGTGCAATAGTTGTAGAGGTCAGCTTTACACAGTTGTCATCTTCGTGGTTACTGATTCCAGGGCATTTTTCTGAGAGATGAAGTAACACTTTATCCCTCATGTACCTCACCCATATGAAAGGAATTTAGTCTCTGCAATGCAAACATTGGCATTGCAGTGAAGTCCATTGGAAAGGATGGGAATGGAGTTAAATTTTTCTCCAAGTGATCCCTCTAAAAGCACTTAGATCTGGATTGGTGGCTTGTGTGTCAGCTCTGGAAATACAGGACCAGTTCTATAAGCACTTGCTATCTTGGGGCTGATCACTGCCTCAGAGTGGGGGATAATGTATGTATTTCACAGCACTGCTCAGCTCTCCCTCTGCCTGGAGTTTTTCTGGCAGGGTTTGTGACATGCTGAGGTCCTCTGAGGGCTGCGTCTGCAGAGGCAGCTCCTTCAGCCCTGGGCAGCAGGGTTTTCTCCAGCTCTTCCCTGCTGCATTCCTATTTTTACTCATGAGGATTCTGAATATTTCAGGCCTCTTGTTCTTGTCTGTTGTTTAAACGCTTCTCAAAAATACTGCCATTTCCTAACCCATTCCATTCAAAACCATTCTATAACCTAGGTTACAGTTTTGGAATGATGATAGCAACTTTTTACAGGGGCAGTTAGTGATAGGACAAGGGGGAATGGTTTTAAATTAAAAAAGAAGAGAGACTCAGATTAGGAAGAAAATCTTCCCTGTGAGAGTGGTAAGGCCCTGGCACAGGGTGCACAGAGAAGCTGTGGCTGCCCCATCCCTAGAAGTGTTCAAGGCCAGTTGGACAGGGCTTGGAGCAACCTGGTCTGATGGAAGGTGTCCTTGTCCGTGGCAAGAGGTCGGAACAAGGTGAGCTTTGAGGTCCCTTCCAGCCCGAACCATTCTGTGATTCTGTGACATTCCCTAAGCATTGCTCCACAGCCGGGAAATGGGGCACAGCTCCAAGCAAAGCAGGCTTATGCCTCCAGGTTGTAAGGAGGTTCTCAATCCCCTTTGAATACATGAGGATTTCTGAAATGCCCTCATGTAAGAAGCAATTTTGATTATGTTGATTCTTAGGGTGCCTGATGAGCTCCTATATCTGTCTTGCATTTCTGCAGAGAACCACTCTGCCCCCCCTGATGTGACCACTGGCCTGGTGGAATACCTGCACCATGAGCGCCCGCAGGTTGCATCCGTGCGAGGAGTGCCCAGAGGCTACAGCAGCAGCATTCTGGAAACTGCAGATGGTGATTGCATTATAGACCTCCTACCTTTTCATCTGTGTCCCCTTCTATATATGTCTTTATGTGCATCTTAATTTTATATTGCCTCAGAGCTTTAAATTTTGATAAATATAAAAACATGTATTTACATTTAATATAACATACTCAAACGAAAATCAGCATTCAGCATTTTGTGTTGTGATTATTTTTACAAGCCCTGTAAAATATTGAAAGATGGACTCATTTTTTCCAAGCATTCTGGTGCTTTCAGAATGGAGTGACTGTTATGGTGTAATAAATATCTAGACTCGTGGAGAAAAGGGCATTCTTCATGTTTCAGTTAAAATCTCATGAAGGGGTCGGTGGTTTGAAAAGCTAAAATAAAGTGTGAGAAAGTGTCTGTGTCACCAAGGTAGTCTTGGAACAGCATTGTTTAAAAGCAAATAAATCCATGGTGGAAACTCTTACTTTTTAAAGCTGTTTTCTTCCAAACAAGGTACTCATCTTGAATGACTTTTCCACCTGAAAGTTGTGTGGTTTAGTGTATTTTGGTTAATATATGATAAATAATAAATCTTTTCCATTTGGCAGGTGTCCCTGTGAATAGCAGAGTGTCCTCTAAAATCCAGCAGCTGCTAAATACCTTGAAAAGACCAAAGCGCCCACCTTTGAAGGAGTTTTTTGTGGATGATTTTGAAGAACTGCTAGAAGGTTAATTTTCTTTCAGATACATTTTTTACTCCTTGCATAAGTGGTTCATGACAGAACTGATACTTCTTAGCTAGTGTTGGTTTCTTTTTCTCTTCTCAGTAGAAAACTAGTCATGGTAAAATTAATGCAGTGGAGTGAGAAAGGTCATATTTTATCACAAGTGAAAGATAATCTTTAACTCAACCCTCCTACTCAGTGTGACATTTCTGAGCAGCTGCCACTAGATTTCCTCTACTGTTGGTTTGATACTTCTAAGACACGATGTTTTTGTGATTCTAGTCTTTGCTGAAATTTCTCCACATGAACTTCCATTAAGGTGCATGTAATTGTGGAAAGCATCACTTCTAACCATTAATTTTACTGGTTTTCTACACTGAGTGTTAGATAACTCCAGCCAGGACTTTGCTAACTAAGATCAAGATACTTCACTTTCTGGCGCAGCTTGGAGCAGGATTTTAACAGATGGCCTTTCTTAAAAAATATATTGTTAGACAGGCATAGTGTCATCTTTCATCACCTGTTGAGAATTCAGTGTAGCAAAAATCAGTGTCCAGATGTCACTGAAGCCATTGTCTCTGATAACCCTTCTTGACGTGGTGGAGGTTTTCATTGAAACAGATGGGGAGAACCAGCAGCAGAAAACAGCAGCTTTCCAAAGTGGAGAGAAGTGAGCTCGAGATTCAAATTCTGGTCCTTTGATAATGTGGAATCACAACTCTAAACCGAGGGTCACTGCTTTTTGGGAAGCCAACAGATGATTAGCATAGAATCATCATAAAGCAGAGGAGAAGTAGTGATAGCTGTGAGTCGGAGGTGAATGGTTCATAGAATAGTCTGTGAAGTGTAACTTACATGTTTTGTACAGACTGACATTTCCCTTTTACTGTGCTCCGGTTTTAGTGCAACAGCCTGACCCAAATCAACCAAAGCCTGAAGGAAATCAAGTGAATGTACTTAAAGGGGAACCCTTGGGGGTTGTGTCCAATTGGCCCCCCTCACTGCTGGCTGCCCTGCAGCGCTGGGGAACCACTCAGCCCAAAGCCCCTTGTCTGACGGCATTGGATACCACCGGGAAAGCGATTTATACCCTGACCTATGGTACGTGTCGGAGCCAGCTCTGAGGAGGAATTAGGTGTTCATCGTGGAACATCAGTTTGCCTTACTGCAGAGGGACTGCCTGTGCTCATAACACATGATTTGGGATTGCTGTAGGAATGTAATGTATGGATTCACTGTATAAGGAAAACAGTTTTAAAGAAGTTAATGAAGGGAAAATGTTTATTGTAAAACGTATTTGATTCTTTCCAGTTGGCTATTTATAAATCTCGTAGAATTGTGGGGGTTTTTTCCATAAAAGAACACTGAAAATAGCCCAGTGTAAACTGGGAGGTAGAAACAGATGACTAATAATGCACTCTTCAGATTCCCAGAGGAGACATTCCCTTTTAGCATCTTCTTGCACAGCCTTATAGAGAAAACTCATACCTCAAGAGCATAATCAGGATGTTAATGGTCGGAAGTGAAACTTGCCGGTATTAATGAACTAGAAGTTTTATAGTAAATTGCATTTCTGGGGAAAATAACTGTGTCCTTCAGGATAGCTCGCTGCAGCATTTCGTTGTACAGTATGTTAGAATGTTAAACTTTATTGTTTGCATCCTCACAGATGAAGGATGCAGGAAATACAGCTGAGCAGCTGCAGTAATTTAATTGCTCTGCAGTGGAGCTTTGAGTGTTTAGAATATCACGTTTAGTTTTACATTTTAAATAAAAAAAACCAAAGGAAAAGGTAAACCAAAAAGAAGCCAAGTTTTAAATTGTACTTGGAATCTCTGCCAACTATTCTGATACAGTCATGCTTAGTGCATTTGTGAGGGACTGAGATTTGCCAATTAAGTGTTAATATTTTAGTTTCTATTTTAATTTCTTTTTTTATTCTTTAGGCAAGCTGTGGAGTCGAAGCTTGAAGTTAGCTTATACCCTGCTGAACAAGCTAACCACTAAGAATGAGCCCCTGCTGAATCCTGGAGACCGGGTAGGCTGCTGTTGGAAGTGGTCCTTATGGATGAAATAGTGAGGAACAGCTTTAGCTGAAGAAAGCCTTGTAATAAAATATTGTAATAATATATTAAGAAATAATCACTTCTGAGACTTGTAATAATACATTGTCCCAATACTTAGTATTTCTGTTCCTGGTTATATATCAACCTGTGCATTGTTGTGAAAATTTTGCTCCATAAATTAAAAAGCAGCCCCCCCTCTCTGCCAAATGACAAAAAAAAAATTTCTTATTTTACTGTATTTTTGTAGGTAGCTCTCGTATTTCCTAATAGCGATCCAGTTATGTTTATGGTGGCATTTTATGGATGTCTCCTGGCAGAACTTATTCCTGTCCCAATAGAAGTTCCACTGACAAGAAAGGTAGGCGAATACATTGGACATTTTTATGATTTGAATAATAAATGAAATGTTTGTCTGTGTGTGTGTATGTCTGAATCCTACAGTCCTTACATGGGGGCTTCCAGAGCCTACTCTTTAGAAAGCATCAGCTGGACTGTTCAGTGTACGTTCTGTCCTTGGATTTATATTTAGTTAAGGAAAGGGGAAATAATATTAAGCTAGTAATTTAAGTATTTTTAGGATATGTAATTGTAGACATTATTTTAATTCATTGTTTTCTAAAATATGTGTGGAAGTATTTCTCTGAGTATATCAGAGAAAGGTTTGTCTTTTCAGCTCTCATGCTGAGTAATGAGGCAGGCAGAAACACCATAGTTACTGGAAATACAGGTATAATCCTACACACATGGAGATTATTAGGCAAGAGCTAAAAAGCTCTGCTCCTCAGTGTGTCAGGACTCAGAATCAAACCGATTTTCTGTTTTAGCAGAATTTATAAACATCCCTATTGGGTTGAGGAGGGGCATACAACCATTGCTTCTGACACTGCTTTCCTTACTAGATCTCCTGCCAAATGTTAGTTGGCACTAAGCAAAACTAAATTTTCTCAGTCATTTAAAGGTCTTCTGGGATAGACTTCTGTTTCTTCCTGTGATATAAATTGACTTAATGTTTTCTAAACATAAAGAAGTTACAAAAAACTGTCCAAAAGCTTTGTTATTTGTAATTTTGGTATTACTTGGTTTCTCTACAGGATGCTGGCAGTCAGCAAATTGGGTTTCTTCTGGGCAGCTGTGGAGTCACATTAGCTTTAACCACTGATGCCTGTCAGAAAGGCCTCCCGAAAGCTCAGACTGGCGAGGTGGTGACGTTCAAAGGTGTGGGTTTATTTTTTATGGGACAAAAAGCAGGTATATTCATTGTTGCTGTCAAACTTCAGCTTTTGGGTTTGTTTGCAAGGTTCTTACTGCCTTGATTGTCATGGCAGTGCCTTGTGCTGTTTCTTCCTCTCAGGCAGGGGCTTTTGCCCTTGTTTGCCTCCTGTCGTTATCCCTGAATACCGGGGAAGAAACTCTGATTTTTGGAATTGTGGTGACAGTAACTTTTATTTTTCTTTTAAGGCTGGCCTCGTCTCATTTGGTTTGTGATTGATGGGAAGCATCTGGCAAAACCAGCCAAGGACTGGCATCCACAGGTCCGGGATGCCGGTGCCGAGATTGCTTATATCGAGGTGATCCAGTGTAATATGATAACTTCTATGGTTACTCTGTCATAGTTCATGTGATGTTTTCTTCCTTTAAACTCCTGATACAATAAAAGATACGGCTATAATATTTTAAACTGTGAAACAAGAATGTTTCCATCAGGCTGCCAGGCAGACTGTCAGTTGAGTGACTGTGTGGAATCAGGTTGAAAATTGGGGATAATCAACATTTTGGGATCCCCAGGACAATTTAATTGGAGTAGAGAAACAGATCTTTTACCATATTTTAGGGTATTCTGTGGACATAAATATATTTTTATGCTAGCTTTTTGACGTAAAAAAAGCAGGATTTGTTTTTATATTCACTACTATAAATTTTCTTGATTTTGCTGTTAATCTAATGCTTGCATAAACTTTCTCTTCTCAGTACAAAACAAGTAAAGAGGGCAGCACAGTGGGCATTACTGTATCTCATGCCTCCATGCTGGCACACTGTCATGCACTGACTCAGGCATGTGGTTATTCAGAAGGTAAGTTAGATGTAACTTTAAAATGATACTGACAGCTTTGCACCTTCAGACAATTTATGTTGCGTAATCATGTTTGCTGTCTTTAGAGAACTTTAGGTACAGAGTAGTTGCTTCAACTGCAAAGGGAAAGACAAGCTTCCTCATTCATAATGGGGGTGATGTGTGAAAGAGAGTTAAGCCACCTGTGAAATCATGACCAAGAAAGGGATCTTCCTCTTAGCTAATCATGTCCCACAAAAGAACATCTCCCCAGGGATGTGATTATAGTGAGAGATCTGCTTGTTTGCAGTCATGCTTCTAATGAACAACCAAGAACTGCACATGGTTTTGACCATCTGCATAATCTGTGCTACTGTTAACCAAGCACTTTCCTGCATACATCCATCCTACATCGGTGATAAGCAAGTTTTACCTAATCAGTACAAGATATTTCTTGAAAATCGTGTTGAATCCTTGATTTAAAATCTTTGATTCTTATTTGATTTTTTGAATCACATAAGATACTCAAATTTCTCAGAGAAAATATTCAAGAAAATTTATTAGAGCCATGGTGATATTTCTTACTGGTTCTAATTCTTTCAAATACAGCTGAGCTTTTTCAGTTCAGCTGAAGAAGTTTGCTTCAAGACTAAATTTTCAGTCTGCATAGTTCATTGGCAGATGTTACAAACTCACATGGAAGGGTTATTATAATGAATCAAGGTCTTAAATATGTTGTAATATTCTAGTTTAGTAATCATAATTCAAAGATGATTGCTATAAGTAAAACGAGCCACTTGGAGCTTAAGTGGCCTGTTTGTTATAGGCAACAGAGCTTTGGTTTCTTAGCAGTCATAGTTTCAGAGTTGCTTTAACAAACATTTGTAGTTCTTAGGTATTCTTATAAATAAGCTTTTTAAATATGATTTTTTTTCCTTCACTTTAGCTGAAACACTAACAAATGTCTTGGATTTCAAAAGAGAGGCTGGCCTTTGGCATGGAGTGTTAACGGTGAGTATTGCAAGAAATGCAAAAAACTGCAGCAAATTTCTTCTTGCAAGGGCAGTGTATTGGTATCAGAATGAGGCCATAAATTCTTAATGAGAATTCTTAATTCTTATGAGGCCATAAGTTCTTTCAAATGGTTTTTTTTTCCAATATTTCTATTTTTCAGAATAAACTGTTACTTTTTCTGTAACTTGTGTAGCTTATTTTTTCTTAAAGCATATGCATAGTTTTCACTACCAGTTAACTCTAAGAGTTATGCGGTAGCTGTGGGGGAGTTTATTTAAGCATTGTTACATGTTCTGTATTTTTTAAGCCACTTGGAATTTTATTTTTGAACCTCTTTCTCATAGAGCGTTATGAACAGGATGCATGTCATCAGTATTCCCTATGCATTAATGAAGGTTAATCCACTTTCCTGGATACAGAAAGTCTGCTCATACAAAGGTATCCTGAAAGTTATTTTATTTCAGCCATCTCTTTTTGGGTTATTAAAAACAAATTAAATCGGTTGTGCAAAGTGTCTGTGTATGCCACTGAGTACCCCATTTCGGTATTCTGTGTGCTGATCATTTCACTGATGAGTGATGTTGATGGCTTCTTCTGAGACACCTTTAAAGAAACTGTGTTCCTTAGTATTTGAATTTATAGCAAACATTTAAATTCTATGATCAAGTCCATCTGGAGACATTGAGTATACAAGTGTTACAGTAGTTGAATATTTGGCATTTGTATTTGTTTTCTACATTTGTAATGTCATAAATTTTGTGTGTAGTTTCATAAATTTGTGTAAATACACAACAATACTTACATAATTTCATAATTTATCTTTATTTTGTTCTGCACATGCAGCATAATTACTGTTTTGATTTCCAGCTCGTGTAGCAGTAGTAAAATCCCGTGATATGCACTGGTCACTTTTGGCTCAGAGGGATCAGAGAGATGTCAGCCTGAGCTCCTTACGGATGTTAATAGTGGCAGATGGAGCCAATCCATGTGAGTATGGATCTGTTTTCTGAGTGTCAGTCTTGCCAACATTCTGTTTGTTGTATGTCCTATGTCAGAGCTGATGCCTGGGGAGTTAAGCAGTTCCTTCTGTAGTAAAACACTATTTGTTTGACAGTGATGTCACTGCTTTTTCATTGCTGTTTGCACTTCTTGGCTATATTTACCTGTGTAAATTCATTTTTCAAACTTCATGTTTTCATTAGTGCTATATTCTTCCATGAATTGACTTGAACTGATACCTATGAGATACAAATGTAGATATAATCTGCTTTAGGCCAAGTGCTAGAGGCCTGGTAGACTTGTGAAGGTATGTCAGAAGCGTTTGATATTTCATTTTAAGTGCTGTGACCTCTGTAAGAAACAATCAGATAGGAGCTGTATAAGAAGTTTACATGAAGTTACCCTTAGTGACAAAGTATTCTGATCCCTGAAGGACTTTCCATGATAGTAAGTGCTGGTGAGTGCTGCCAGAGGAGGAGTATGCAGTTGGGAATTTCATTCAGTGTAGTTGTTAGTCAGTAGGAGTTCTTTTTCCAAATCTACTCTCTAATAATAAACTGGAATGTCTTTCAGACAGTTTGAAAGAATATTTGGTTTGTATGTGAACGCAACAGTATTAATATAACTGGGCTGAGAGTGAGCACAGATTTTGAATTCCTGCAGCTCAAGCTTTTCTGCTCTTAGAAAAATGTTTCTAATTATGTGATCGTTCTTTCTAGGGTCGATATCTTCCTGTGATGCATTCCTGAATGTATTTCAATCCCGAGGTTTGAGACCAGAAGTAATCTGTCCCTGTGCTAGTTCTTCAGAGGCACTAACTGTTGCTATTCGGAGGTAATTCCCTTCTCTGAGAAGTGAACTGAAGCTTTTCTTGGCTATGGAAATTTGTCATAGAATCACAGAATGTTTTGGGTTGGAAGGAGTTCGAACCCCCTGCAGGGACACCTTCCACTACACCAGTTTGCTCCAAGCCCTGTCCAACCTGGCGTTAAATACTTCCAGGGATGGGGAATCTCACATTAAGATGATAGTCAGAAAATAGCATGACCCACGGAGAGATGCCCAAAGACCTAGACAGAGGAAATACGAAGCTCGCAGGTATCTCCTTCACTGAATGATGGGTGATTTTTGTTTGGTTTCTGTAAAAAGTTTAATATTTTCTAAGATTAGTCAGGCAGAAGGTGTTTTTTTATGCTTTGGGAAAGTGAGGTATCATCCTCACTGAAGTTATTGGAGGACCTTTTAAAATGCCCCAAAACAAGACTTACTTGTTTGGGAGGAAGAAGATGGTGAATCCTCTATTAATTGCTTATGTACAATGTCTTGTAAACAGGGGCCTAAAATTTAAAAAAAAATTTGTAACTGGTCTGAAAAATACCATTGGATTTTTGGAGATAGCAAGGGATGCTCTGAGAAAAAGAAGCACTTTATTATTATTAGACGTATAGATGGGATATGCTGGAATTTTTTTATAGTGGTTCTGATCAAAATGTGCTTTTTCAGAAAGTCGACTTCAAGAAAAATTGAAGCAAAAAACTTTGAAATTTTGGAGAGTTTTGTTTTAGCTCTTTCTTCATTTAGTTACAATATAAGTCTTGTTTGTTTAAGGTGAGAAATCATTATTTTTCTTAGCCTTACCAAGCCTGAGAAACCAGCACCATGTTGTTAGTGACCATATTACCAATATTGGTCTCTGAATTCATATCGAACTGGACTTTCTGTCTTCCAGACCTTCTGAACTGGGTGGCCCCCCTCCAGGAAAAGCAGTGTTATCCATGAATTGTCTGAGTTTCGGTGTGATCAGAGTGGATACAGAGGAGAAGTTGTCAGTGTTAACTGTGCAGGATGTTGGGCAGATTATGCCTGGAGGTAGGAGAGCATTTTTTGTAAGTTTCAGCATATTCCATGAAAGTTATCTTCACTATTACACTTTGTGTGCATGGAATAAATGAAAATGTTAAATACCTTTAAGGCAGTATGACTTACGTTTTGATACATTACCTAAACACATGATGATTAGAGATTCATGCATAATAAATCTGAATGACTGTAGATTTTGGTACGGGCAAATGCTTTTGGCTTGTCGCAGAATTGTTTTTGGAATGGAATGGAGTGGAGTAGAATAGAATATTTCAGTTGAAAGGGGCCTCATCTCAAACCCTGCGAAGGTGGTGGAACAACTAATTCTGGAAACTATTTTCTCATGTACATGGAGAACAAGAAAGTGATCAGGAGTAACCTGTTTCCTAATGATACCTGTTTGTAACACTGTGCTTCCTGAATTAGGTGGAGCTAGGTATTATTCCTCAGCCCATTAATTGAAGTAAAGAGACTTTGTCTCATCCCTGTTGTTCTCATTTGAGACCTGGCTGCATTTGGAGGGAAGAGCACTCTGAAGAAAGTTAGTAAAAGTAGAGTGCCAAACCAGACCTAAGACTGAACAGTGAGATGAAGGATGGGACACTTGGTGCCATCTGCTCCAACTTTTAGGCTGGCACTACAATGTTCCATGGCACTGTCTGTGCTACTAGCTTCAGGCCCTGTCCTGACCTGCTCTGGTGTGCTTGGAGAGGATGAAATACAGGTTTTTTGGAACTCTCCTCACCCCTGAAGTTTACTATGTAGTTGCTAAAGAACCTCATTGGTTCTGGTCATGCCCTTGACACCTTTGGCTTTGCTTTTCTTGGTCTCCTTATGAACTTCTTGCATTGCAGAGCTGTGGTTCTAAAGTCCTGCTCTCTGTAGAGCATTTACTCAAGGTAAAGTGGAGACTCAACTTGTGTGTTCTCAGCAACAACCTCTTCTCTATACACCAAAGCCCCTGATACAAATAAGAGGAGGCAGACAGCTTTCCACTCTGCTGATGAAAATTTCAGCCATTGTGCACAAGTCTCATTGGTCTTGTTTAATTTTCCTTATTATCCCCAGAAGCCCTTTGCCACCCTTAAAGGCAATGGTTCAGTTGTTGTTATTGAACTTAAATTCAGTAGCTTCCTTCTGCTGAAGACTGAGCAGAAGCTCTGTACTTCATACCAAAATGAAGCAGAGAAGTTGCTTGGTTGTTGTGTGGCTTCTCTCAAGTTTTTGTTTCGTATTAAGACCATTTGAAGTTGTTTTGAAAGTCCATAATAAGTTCCAAGAAAGGCAGTAGTAACTTCAGCTTCACAGCTAGACTTGATCTTAGAGGTCTTTTCCAACCTTCTCAATTCTCTGATTCTGTGACTGGCATCAGTGTCTCAACAAAATAGTGATTTTTGTGCTTCAACTAGAATACAGGTGGCACATACTGCTACTGCTGTCTGTTTGGGGTGTCGACACTACTGCTCTCCCCTTGAAACCTCACTAAAATTCAGCTGTGCTCCCAATGTTTTCCTTAGATTATGGGTTAGTCACAGGGACATGAAGGGAGCGAGTTTGTGTGCCCTTCAGGTAAGTCATGAATCCTTTGGTGAACTGACTGAGCTTAAACTCAATGTTGCTCCTGTTCAAAAAAGTGGTATTAGATGCAGGATCAATTGAAATCTTTCTTTGGATCAGTTTATCCCATGTGGCTCCACCTCTGTGGCCCCCCCTGCTACCAAAAACCAGGCCATGCAAAACCAACACAGGGATGCTCCTGGGTTTGCTGTAGGCTTGCTCTCATAGTAAAGTGTGCTTGACTACACTAAGACACAAAGCTGCCTGCAGCTACTCTTCATATTCAACTCTTGGAGCTGTAAGTCCCCTGGGTTAATTTTCCACAGAGCATCTGCTCAGTGGCAGGTTCAAGTCTGCCTTAGGATGTTGGAAAAGTTCCCTGTATGCTTACGGGTAAGTAATTTCACCTCATTACGAGTTGTCAAAAAATATGTCCCTGTCCTTGTGAAATGCCTGATTGAGCAGTCAGAGGGATCTGTGAAAAAACCCTTCTCCTTTGTCAAAATTCCTTGGCGCATTGTCTGGCAAATCTAGGAGACCCTTCTGGATTAGGGAGCCACTGGCAGGCAGTGATAACACTACCATAACTTTCTACGTGAGTAAGAAGCATAAAGTGACTTGTCTGATTGTGTGAGGGGAGAACAGTTAAATGTGTACCATTAAGTGCCTCAGAATGGTATGACTCGTAATTGATGGCAGTTACTATTTGAAAATACAGTAGTAAGTGGTAAAACTACTTGTAGGTTAGGCAGAATTCGGGCAACTTAATTCATTAACTCCATTAAAACTCTGATTAGCATTGGGCTGTCAGAATCTGGGGCAGATTTGCTTCAATTTATCCACATACTAAAAATTGCAGCAGAAGTTTCTCTGGATATTCCTTAAGTCAGAATATACACGATAGATTTCATTATAAAGGATAATTGATAACTTTTGTCTCTTAAAAAATCCTCAGGAGTAGGAAGTCAAAAGACTAGCAGTTACTTACCAGGGGTGTGCTAAATGAAAAAAAATCATAACTTTAGGAAATGAATGACCTAGTTTCTAATGAGTCTGCATGTACATTCTAACAGTGGAGATACTTGTGCCTTATTTGATAAGATTTATGCTTTTTCCTGGGTAGTATTCATGGAGGATGTGCCCTGTCTGTTCTGGCTTGGTGTTTGGCATACAGGAGAGAACATACCACCACCTGTTCATTGCCCCTCTGCTGACTGATGAGTCTTGGTCTTGATCTGCTTTTGGTTTTGTATTTTTTTTTCTGAAGGCTTTGTTCCATCTTCTGATCCTCACTGAACTTGGAAGTCTACCCTAGTCTTTCAAATATTTTGTGACATAGGAGCTCACATTCCTGAATTTAATTCAGAAATGGTCAAGCCAAATACTTTTGATCTCATTACCTGTGAAGATCTCTGGCATGCTTTATTCAGGAACTACATGATTAAAAGGTCATGGATAAAGTGTCCGCTCTCACCCTCCTTTTCTTCAGATCTTGCTATTTTTTCTGAGACACTGAGCCCACCTGCTCAGGGGATCTTACTTAGCAGAGCCATCAGCACCAGAATCATGTCATGTGTCACTGCTGTTCAACCCATAGGCCGTTCTTAATGCCACATTCCCTTCACATTCATTATCTACCATGAATGCCCATCACAAGACCCTCAAGGGAAGTGCCAGCACCCACAGAGAAATCTTCCTCTCAAAGACAGCATGGGAGTTCTTAAGAGAAAATCTAGTATGCATTCCCCTGGACTCCTGTCCTGGAGGGATGATGTTTTACCCCACCTGTTGACCACCTTGGGCTATTTTGTGTAGTTTCTGTCTGAGACTGGCATTGCTAAATTTGGCTCATAACAACATTCAGTTCATTTTTTCAAACTGGACTGGTAAAGATGGTAGAGGGAGTGCCAAACCTCTTTTCTTCTGCCCATTCTCAGCCTCTAACTCTCACGTCAACTGGAATGTGATTGCCATATTTTCTGTCATCTTGGAAGCATATTATACCTTATGTTTGAGCCTGGATATGTTGCTCAGTGGATATGTTAACTGCAGTTAAGTTTGTCTCCCTTCTACTTCCCAACTAATCCTTTCCATTCTTTTACCAGGGTCCTTCTCATGTTCCTCCTTTGACAAGAGCTAACACTCTTGAATCCAAAGGTTCTGAATCCCTATAGCCTCTAATCATACAAAGGCTGGTTCCTAGAAACAGTACTACTGCAGCAGCTGCTTTCTTACACTCAAGCAGAAAACTTCAGGTTGGCACCAAATCTTGGGCATCTGCAAGATCTTCGGCAATGAACAGTGTCATGTTCTGGATTGTGACTGCATTCAGTACTCTTTCTAGAAGTTCAAGGAGATGGTTCCAATTTCCTAAATGTCGGGATGCTCACATTGTCTCCAGCCCATGGATGTCTTGTATTTCACTGTTTCCTCTGTCCATGACGGAGCAAACATTTGCCTAGGTTCTCGTAGTTACCACAATGCATCTTCACTGCAGAGGGATCTGGTTCCTTTACTTCAGTGGAAAGAGTTGTTACAACTTGGTGAAGCTTTCAGTTTTATTCCTTAGATTGTGAGTTAACAGCACCTCTTTTCCACTCAGCCCTTAGAATTTATCATATTTATCAGTTCCGTGTGTTTCCATGTGTTCCACATGGCTTCAGTTTGTCACACAGTGGTACAACAGCCACTGCAGAACAATTTCTTTTGGAGACCTCTGCCAGTGTGCACTTGGGATGAGATATTTTCTTCCAATTTAAATGTTAAACTTTGGATGCTCATGATCACCTCTAGAGTCTAGATTTATGTTCATTCTCGTCTAAAGGAAGTTGGCTTGCTGTATGCCTATTGCCCTTTCCAGAGGAGTAGGAAGAGATTCAGGTCTGCGTTTGATATTCCCGTATGCTGTTTTTTTCAAAGATGAGGTTTCTCTGGAAACCCTGCAAATACCTTCCACAGTGATTCTAGAGGTATTTTATCCTGGCATTTTAATATTTTTCCTAAGGCTTCATGCTCCTAGAAAAGAAGTTCTAGCTAAAGACTGCAATGCAAGTGCAGGCATTGTATATGGATTCACTATGAAACGCTGGAAAGGGAACAAGGGAGCACTTCCTGACCCTCATCAGTACCTTTGGTTACAGCCTTCTGCTGTGCAGGCCCCTGGCATTCTTCTTGCATTCCTGCTGTGCTAGTCTTGAAACATCCAGAGCTGAATCCAGTCTTTGATAGGGCATCAGCGTGGTCCTTTGCACAGCAGGATTCTCATCTTCTGCCAGGATACTCCTTGGCAAGTTTGACTGCTGCGAGTCACCATCTGTCAGAATGTACATGTGGACTCATTTGAGGAAAGAAAGCTTCCTTAGCAGGAATCTGTGTTCTTCGTGACGTGCAGTCCACATGTACATTCCCATCCCATCTGCTTTTCCCTTCTCTTTAATTCTTTTTCAGATGCAATGCTGTTGAGAGAGACTGAAATGGTGGTAGATGCACTCTCTTGTATGTCACACATGAAGCAGGAAAAGGAGAAGCGAGAGTAGAGGCTCCACAGATACTGCAGAAGGGCAGCCTTGCAGTATAACCTGGCAGGGCAAAACTGTGCCTGCTGTTAGAATGTACCTGTAGACTACCTGTATCATACCTTGGTTACTGGTAAGTATTTTTTTTTTACTTGATTAGGGTGATAGGATTGTCCTTTGGCTTCATGGATGGAGCATCATTTAGGGACTGCAGGCTGATTCGTTGGTTTTTCCATGTCTGTGAATGCAGTGAGGGCTGTACATTTGTGTATGCCCACAAACTATGCTGTCCCCAGTTACTAACGCTTCTCTTTGCATCAGTTTTTAAGTGTTACATACTGTGTTCTGATGTTAGCTAAAGTTATTTCCTGTAGTAATAAACTATTTCATCAGTTCCAATTTACCATTACGCTTTATTTTTTTTCCCCCTAAATTGCAAAGTGTGGGGTTTTGCATGACCGATAGTTCATGCTGTAGACCTCATTTCCAGATGTCTGGTTCACGCATATAATATCCAGCAACTGTACCAGAATTTCAGTAGCATCTCTTTACTTGGTCACCCAGGGTTATCATTGCATGGTTCCAAACAATTACTGATAACTGCTAGTTGTTCTGATAGGTAATTTTTATGAAACCAAGATAATGTAGAGGTTGATCTATTGGTAGGGTGAATGCTTGTCTCACCTGTTCAGACCTAGGATGTTGACAATTGGATGACTTCTCTAAGGTTTGAAAATGTACCCACAAATCTATTTTACCAGCAGTTCTTGGTCCATGCAGGCAGCAGAGTTGGCTTTACCATGTTTATTTTGTATTGACCTGGGTAGATGTATTGATTTTTTTCTTGATCTTGCGTCTTAAGTGGTAAATCTAACTCGCTCAGTCCATTGTGCCTTGGATTCAGCTGCAGCTGATGTGGAGGCTATGAAGCACTGTAAGAAAAAAACACTGCATGTGTGAACCTAATCTTGGAGAACAGATGGCACAGGCTGTCAAGAAGCTAGAGAGCTCTCTTACAAGCTGTGTTTTTGCTGTAGCTGATGAATAATTGATACTAAAATCTTTATCTGTCAGTGGCAGAGCACCACATGTGTCAGCTGCTGGAGCAGACTAACACTGTGATTCTGTGTTCTTCCTCCTTGCAGCCAACATGTGTGTTGTGAAGGTGGATGGGACTCCTTATCTGTGTAAAGCTGATGAGGTTGGAGAAATATGTGTGAATTCAGGAGCAACTGGGACAGCATATTTTGGCCTCCTCGGAATCACCAAGAATGTATTTGAGGTTCGGATTTCTTTGTAATTGCTACATTTCTAGTATTTCTTCTTGCAAATAGACTTTATTCCTTAAAGGTCCTTTTGGGGTTTCTTTATGTGTGTGCTTTATTGTTTGGTTTGGTTTTTTAGTTAGAGAAAAGCCCTGGTCAGATACACTTTGCTTCATTCATAGAATCATAACAAGACATTCTGTCTCTTACAACCAAAAATAGCAGATATCATCTGCAGTCAGTCAGCTGCTTCTGTATTCCACAGTCCAATGTAGTGCCTATGTAAGCATTTAAATTTATCTTAGCTCTGAATTACCACAGTAATCTTATGTGTAGTTACCTGAAGGCGTTTCAATCTTTCTGCCCCTATTTTTCCTTGCAGTAGTACCCCATTTCATGTATTTTGGCAATAAAGCAGTGAAAGTGCTTATCAGTCCAGTGAGTATCTGAATCCTTCTGTGTTCTTCCAGGCCATCCCAGTGACGGCAGCTGGCATGCCTGTATCAGACCAGCCCTTCACAAGAACAGGATTGCTTGGCTTTGTGGGTCCTGTAAGTGTGAACAAGCCCTCAGGGCCTTACTTTGTCCTGACTCCCAACTCTAAAGTGATGTCCCTGAATTCAGCTGGATTTTGTGTCAGGGCACTGACCTCCTGTAGATCTCGAGAGTATTGTTGGCTTGAGTCAGGCGTGTGTCGCCGGGAGTGAGGAAGTTTTTCTGCTCTGTTTCTAATCCTTCCTTCTTTTCAGGACTATTTGGTGTTTGTGGTAGGAAAATTGGATGGCTTGATGACAGTTAGTGGCCGCAGGCACAACGCAGATGACGTGGTAGCCACTGCATTGGCAGTTGAACCCATGAAGTTTGTCTATCGGGGAAGGTGAGTGAATTAAAAACTTCAACACTGCTGATTGGGCTTTGTTGCTCCTTTTTTAACCCACAGACGGTCATCAAGTGACACCACACACACAGGAGCAATGCATGTGAACTTTTTCATGTGTGTTTTGTAGGAAAGTTGGCACTAGGTTGTGAATTGTGCTGTCCCTACTAACTTGAAAGACAAATATTGATGCCCTGCTTCATGCATAATAAATTACTTTCAAACAGTATAAAGGTAGATCTTAAAATGTCTGTTTAAAACTTCTTTCAAAGCTTCTCTTAAGACACTCAGAAGAAGCTCATATGACAGATGTAAAACAGCTCTGTCCCCTGAGCCTTTTGGGTGGCTGGGGGAGGAACTGCGCATCCTGTTCCAAAGAACAAACTAGGCTCCTGAAGGACCCTCAAAGATGGTGTGTTGTATCACCAACCTGAGTGCTCTTCAGTGGTCCGTGGCTCAATGTCCAGATGGAGATCAATGATAAGTGGGGTGTCTCAGGGGTCAGACTGGAACCAGTCCAGGCTGAGGCATTATTAATATTTTATCCTAGAAGAGGCAAGCCTAAAACTAAGGTAATTCCCTAACTGGAGTTAAATATTTTTCAGTGCAAGCATCTGGTGGTCAGTAATTTGGCACAGCTGTCTTCCAGAAGGGACATTGTGTGTAGGGGCTACAAGTCTAGTGTGCATGATGGAGTTCTACAGGCAAGGTTTGCACAGCCCCTGCATGTATGGAACTTGCCTGTCAGACACGTGCTACATGGGTGACTGCAAATCCACCTAACCCTGACCAGAAATCAATTACAGCAAGGAACCCACATGGGTTCTAAATTTTTCTGTGATTTTGTGATGATTGGGCATGAATAATGCTTGTGTGTGTGAAACAGTGTCATGAGAGGTTGCAGCCATTCCCATGTGATGATAAGCCATGCTCTATTCACCCTGTGTTGCATCCTATCATTCTTCTGTCCTTTGTGTTTTAGGATAGCAGTGTTTTCTGTGCCCGTTTTGCATGATGATCGGATAGTGCTTGTGGCAGAGCAACGCCCTGACGCCTCAGAGGAGGATAGTTTTCAGTGGATGAGCAGGGTTCTACAGGTAGTCAGTCTGTCCTTTTCTCTTTTCAGGTGAATAAGGCTGATGCATGAAATGAGAATATCAGAGCTTTTTTTTTTCTTTCCGTAAGCAAAACCTATCAGTGTAACCACAGAGAGGTGTACTAAGCTAATTTTTTTCAGGGTTGAGAATTAACAGAATTTTGTAAAAACTAAGACTTATTTTCAGAATTTTTTTTTTCACTTCCTACTATTAGGATTCTCGAAGTCCTAAGGGTGATGGGTTTTGTTCGGGTTAATGCTACATGTCTCTTCTGATTTCATACTGAGAGTTACCTCTGAAAATATTCATGAGTATACTGCCAAGGATCAGAACAGCCCCCAAAAGCTTTTTATCTCTAACAACCTTATTTTAGGTCTGCAACAAGAAGTATTAAAAACTTTTTCCCCTAATTATTTTACTATTTTTGGGGGGGTTAAGGACAGGAGGAAGGGGAACTCTGGTATATTTGCATTTGTAGATTTTAGAATTAATCAATTGTAAGGAAGTGAAAATGGAGAGATCAGTTATGGAAGACTGGTAAGGGGACAACTGAAGGGAAGGCTCCAGATAGCAGCTTAAGGGAAGTTTACTCTTACAAGTAAGGCAGTTGGGTAATAATGGTTTCTGTCTAATTTCAGCTTTCTTATCTTTTTGGAGAGAATATCTGGTATTGGGAGAAAATATTTTTGTTTCTCTTTTTGGAAGTGTCATAGCTAAAAGAGACACTTAAGATTTAGGCAGCAAAG
Organism: Machaerirhynchus nigripectus; assembly: GCA_013397975.1. Classification (NCBI taxonomy): domain Eukaryota; kingdom Metazoa; phylum Chordata; class Aves; order Passeriformes; family Dicruridae; genus Machaerirhynchus; species Machaerirhynchus nigripectus. Next base: position 938,200 of record VZRQ01002268.1, read on the forward strand.
ATGCTTCCCTCCTAAATTTTGTGAGTTTTATGTTCTACTGTGCTTTTGTGATTGTGCCATACATGCTAAATTTGCTGTGATATAACTCTGGCTTTTGAAAATCTCTGCACTTTTTGCCCACTTTTAAGAGACTTTCCTAATCCCTGATGTGCAGGTGGCATCCCCTTGATAGAGGGCACAAGCAAAGTCCTGGGTCTGCTCCTGCTCCCATTGAAGTCATGGCACAGCTTCTATGAGTTCAGTGAGTGCAGAATTGGACCCTTTATTTGCAAATTGTGGTGCAAGTAAAAATTTTAATGTTATAAGTGACTTGAATTCAAATTCTTGCTCTAGCTTGCATCCCAGTTGATAATGTTGAATGTATTTTTTTTTTTTAATTTCTATGAAGGCAATTGATAGCATTCACCAAGTAGGTGTGTACTGCCTTGCCTTGGTGCCAGCCAACACTTTGCCAAAGGCTCCACTCGGAGGAATTCATATTTCAGAAACGAAGCAGCGCTTTTTGGAGGGTGCTCTGCATCCTTGTAACGTCTTGATGTGTCCCCACACCTGTGTTACCAACCTCCCCAAGCCTCGACAGAAGCAACCAGGTGAGGAAACCAGAATATGTGCTAGTTCTGCCAGACCTATGTCATATAGAGCACCTGCAGGCTGAATTGTTGCTTGTTCCTTAGTTGTTTTTCCTCATTTTGCACTGTTCTTTTCAAAATGCAGATGTTGGTCCTGCGTCGATGATTGTAGGAAACCTTGTAGCTGGCAAGAGGATTGCACAAGCCTCAGGGAGAGATGTTAGCCAGCTGGAGGACAATGACCAGGCAAGAAAGGTGACATTTGGGGTCCTGGTATTATTAAATATTTGAATTAGCTTTTTCAGAATGAGAGAAGACCAGGTATGATATTCTGCTGAAACTAAACCTGAGGCACTTTGAGTGAATCTGAGTGTCTCCTTTTTCTTCCATTTCAGTTCCTGTATTTAGCAGATGTTCTTCAGTGGCGAGCTCAGACGACTCCAGATCATCCGCTCTTCCTTCTGTTGAATTCCAAGGTGAGATGCACTTTAGGTCATCCTTGGCGATTGAGATCAGAACAAAAGATTATTTAGATTCTAAGAAAATGCCTTCTAGAAGTCTTCTACTGAAATGCTGCAGATTATTTTAATGAAGCAGACAAAAATTGCTAGGTAGTAAGCAGCATAAATTTTGCCATTTCTGGAATTTTATGCTGTATCTTTTATTCCACATCTGGAATTTCATTATGCACTCTGCCTAGCTTAAAACATTGCAGTAATTGCATTTCCTGCTGGAACACAACTTTTTCATATTAATGGAACCATGATTCTGTCTTCATTCCTGAGCACAAGGGTAACTCTAAGTCAGAAATTGAGGATTTCCTGATTAGAAGATCTAGAGCCTAATTAGAGAGCCCTTGGGACAGCTTTGGAGTCAAATTTTCCAGGAGCACTGTCACTCCCTACAGAGGACACTGATGCCTTGCTCTGGGCTAGGCTCTGCCCTCAAGAAGGATAGCACATGGAGTGACAGTAACAGCCCATTCTGCCTTGTGCTGTGCTGTACTGCAGACAGGAGTCTTCCAGAAAGTCCAGCAGCAGTCTTCCAGAAAGTCCAGCAGCAGTCTTCCAGAAAGTCCAGCAGCGGTCTTTGGGAAGTGAAGGATTTGTAGGTCTCATTCAGAGAAGCAAGAGAGTTTAGGACATAGTTCAAACTTTCTAACTTTCCTTTTGAGACTGTGCTTTAGCAAAAGAAATTGTTTCAACATTGTTATTGTTAAAATGGTTTATTCTCTCAGAGTAAAGATTTTGAGGGGAGTTTTCTAGTATGAAGCAGCCCTTTCCTGGGTCACTTTTCTCAGGCAAATTTTACCCTTGACAGGGAGACTCTGCAAAAGGAAACACAAACTTGGACACAAAGAAATTACCTGTTGATGAACACCTGTCTTAAATAGCTGGGGACTAATGAGCTACAGTGCTACATGTTGGTGTGTTCACATGTCTCCAGGAGAAACCCTTTTGGTTTACACCTTTTAATGTCAACATCCAAGTCACTGAGCTGCTGCTGTTCCTATAAAGGTTTCTGCTATCACTTGTCTCCTGTGCAGGGTACTGTAGCTAGCACTGCCTCGTGCATCCAGCTGCACAAGAGGGCAGAGAGAGTGGCAGTCGCACTGATGGAGAAGGGACGGCTGAATGTTGGTGACCACGTGGCCCTGGTTTACCCTCCAGGTAAAGCAACACAGATAGCAAAACCCACAATCACACAGCACAAGAAAAGAAGTTCTGTCCATTAATTGGATTGGAATAATTTTTGCTAACTCTTTAATGCAAAACATTTTAAGCTGGGTGTGGAGCAGCCTGTTGATTTGAAGATAACACTTGTGACAAATCTTTGCATCTTAATAACATTGTGTATTTTGATTTTGGTGAAAGAGGCGTATTGTTCTGATAAAAATGGCTTTAATTTCACAAATATCCTTTCCAGGAGTAGACTTGATAGCAACTTTTTATGGCTGTTTGTACGCTGGCTGTGTTCCCATCACTGTCCGCCCACCTCATCCGCAGAACCTCGCTACCACTCTGCCCACTGTCAAAATGATTGTAGAGGTAGGTATAAGACATTCCTCTCCTTATGCTTTTGGGGAGTGTTGAATGGTTGATGCAGCCTGATGAATTGCTTTGCCACAGTTAGTGTAAAATAAGCTAGAAAATAAATACTCAGTCTGCTGTGGCTGAGTCAATAATTACTTCTTCAGAAACTCATTTAAAATGGTCTTCTATTGTCGTGATTTATTTTGCTTTGTTTCCAATTACTTTCTTCATCTCTTCATCTTACTGGTTATCTCATCTGGATTCATATGACATGACTTTGAGCATGCGTTGCCTGGTTTTATCAATGGTTTTAATCCTGTGCCTTTTGCAGGTCAGTAAGTCTGCATGTATACTGACCAACCAAGCTATAATGAAACTGCTCAGGTCCAAGGAGGCTGCAGCAGCTGTAGATATTAAAACATGGCCCACTATTTTGGATACAGGTACAGTAGCCAAAATGGAAATAGTTTGAAGAGTGATGTATTTATTTTGCTACACCACAACTGCCTGATTGAGTGGATGTATTGTGCATTGTGTTAAAATACCTGTCCAGAAACTATAGGAAGGATCTGATGATAAATGCTGTAAAGATACATTTTTTTGTCCTGTGCTTGTTTCCCAGAATAATATGGTACTCTTCTCTACTTATGTATTTTAAATAGATGATATGCCTAAAAAGAAGCTGGCTAGTGTTTTCAGACCTACATCTCCAGATATGTTGGCATACTTGGACTTCAGTGTGTCTACTACTGGTATATTAGCAGGAGTAAAGGTAGAGTAACAAGCGATAATCATATTTCATTTCTTTACGTTTATAAAGAAATACATAAAACCCTTTTTCTAGAAGAAGGTCCCTGAAAGCTCCTGTTTTCCTCTTGCAGATGTCACATGCAGCTACAAGTGCCTTATGTCGATCGATAAAGCTCCAGTGTGAGCTTTACCCATCCCGACAGATTGCCATCTGCCTGGACCCCTACTGTGGCTTAGGCTTTGCACTGTGGTGCTTGTGCAGGTATGACTCCGGAGCTCTGGGTCTCCTCACATGTGCCCAGCCTTCTCCAGAACCCCAGGGAATGGACATGGGTGAAACTGTCAAAGAAACCCAAATTAACCTTTTTATCAGTAGTTCAGAAAACACCTTTTGTGCTAAGAAAATCCATTTAAGTCAGTTAGTTACTTGAGTAACTTCAGGTTTGCAAGTGGTATTAATTAGATATCAAATTCAATGAAGAAAAAAAAGGGACTTCACTGTCTGTTTCACATTGATTAAGTAAATCCTTTTAAAGTCTTTTGAGATTAAACCATATGTTTTACAAGACCTTTAAGGTGTTCACTGCAAGGTTGGTACGCATAAGAAATACTGCTAAAGGAAGCAGTTAAATGTTTCTTAAAACGAGTGAGTCCTGGCTTGATTCAACCAGATAACTACCGTAATGCAGCACATCTCACAAAGCTGCAATTTTTTTGCCTTTTAATACATGCCAAATGCATTAATTTATTGAATTTTCATGTTCCTGTTGCTTCCTCTCCCCAGTATATATTCAGGTCACCAGTCCATCCTGGTGCCGCCTCTGGAGCTGGAGAGCAACGTGTCTCTGTGGCTGTCTGCTGTCAGCCAATACAAAGTGCGTGTCACCTTCTGCTCGTACTCCGTGATGGAGATGTGCACCAAAGGCCTTGGGACACAGACTGATGTTCTCCGGGTGAGTGAGCTTCATTTTTCCACATACTGACATAAACATACATGTATCTTTCTAAAAATACTTCGTTTTGGCTTGGAGATGAGTTTTTAAGTGTTTTTGTGAGAGCCTTCCATTATGACTTGATTTTTGGGGAGTGTTGAGACTACTGGAAGATTCAGCTTCCATGTTTCTGGTGGAGGAAAAAAACAAGAAGTCTTCTATTTTCAGTTTTAGTCATTTGTGCAACCTCTGTGCTGCTGGATGTTTTTGAGATTTTGGGCAAAATACACAGCAAGCCTATCAACTTGTTTGTGTCTGTGACAAGAAAAAAACCCAACACCAAACAAAAAAAATCCCAGACAAAACACACATCAACAGAAGGAAAAATACTAAAGGCCCACCAAACACAAAAAACCTCACCCAAAACAGCCAAAAGAAAAAGCCCCCCAAAACTCAGCAAGGCTCTTACTTTCAGATATCACTTCATACCAAAAGTGTTGAGTTCTAAAATGGATATAATTTTCCCCAGTCCTGGAAGTGTTCCAGGCCAGGTTGGATGGGGCTTGAAGCAGCCTGATCTAGAGGAAGGTGTCCCTGCACATGCAGAGGGGTTGGAATGAGATGAGCTTTAAAATCATTTCCTTCCCACTCAAAGCTAGGCTATATGATTCTTTGATTCCTAACAACAGCAGTTGCACCCTAATGCATCTATTTATTTTTGAGGGAAATCTCTTAACTCAGATTTGATTTCCTTTAAGAGGAAGGAGCATTCCCACAGCTGTAGTAACTTGGCTGCTCAGGACTTGCATTGGGAATGTGTGGCAGCTCCTTCACAAAGGTGGTTGTACTATGTGCTCTCTATAGAGACAAAAAAAAATCCTGTCCCTCTGTTCCGCTGGACCTCACGAGAGGGAATCCTGGCCCACAGCCAGTTGCTCCAGGTTCACATTCACGTTGAGAGGAGCTGATGATGTCTGGAACACCTAAACTGTGCAGTGCTGGGAGCCAGCGGGTCCCTGGTGAGCCCAGCCCTGTGCCAAAATGACATTTCGAGGGTTTTTCAGCTCAAATGCTGAGTGCCTGTGTTGCAGCTACACAATGTCTGTAGTGTTAAACCAGTTCATATCTTACTCTAGTGCCTTTAAAGCCCTTCTGTTGCACAAATAAAATGGTTTCTTTCTAGAATTGCTGCCTTTGAAATTACAATGTTGTTCTCTCCCCCCGCCCTCTCAGATGAAAGGGGTTAACTTGTCCTGTGTGCGCACCTGCATGGTGGTGGCAGAGGAGAGACCGAGGATCACCCTCACTCAGTCTTTCTCCAAGTTATTCAAAGACCTGGGCCTCTCTGCTCGTGCAGTGAGCACTACTTTTGGGTGCAGGGTCAACGTAGCAATTTGCTTACAGGTGAGAATAAACTGTTTGTTCCTTACACAGAATCTCTGGGAACTTGGTAGAAAGTCATGTTCAGCTGAATGGATTTCTTTTTCTAATGAACTAGAGCTCCATTGCTTGCTTGCTTCATCACCAAGCTAAATAAGCTTTTTTAGTAAGATGTTTAATATGATGTTGATTATGATAATTTCACTTTTCTGTGCTAATTGACCAACTGATTTGCTTTTCCAATCCAGAGGGTCAGTACTAAGAAACTTGTTTCCTTCCTTCTATGCAGGAGCAGTATTAAATAAACAGCTTCCTATTCATAAACATTACGTGTTACAAGCAGTGCTGTTTCAGCTTTTGTGTCATTCAGATTTTGTCTTGTTTTGTGTAATGTGGAATTAAATGGAAGACAGAATTCCACAAATAAGACCCAGGAAAACTGACACAGTTGGCAGGGTTTTTTGACTTTTAAAGATCTCAAATGAGTATTAGCAGCGTGCAAATATTTTTGTCTTACCTTGTGTGAGAGCTGGATTTTTATTTTACTTAAAAGTATAAAATAGGAAGCTTTGAGAGGGAGGATATGCCCGTAAAGTACTCAGCCCTGCTTCACAGTCTGGAGATAATGACGTACTGTGGGCCAGAACCACCTTTGACAGTTTAGTATTCAGCTGATAATAATATTTTATGTGTAATTTAACCAGATGAAGTCTAACTTTACTTAATGAGATATTTCTTTTCCAGTGAGGAGATTAAAAAAAGATATAAACATATATATTCCAAAACTTACCTGAAAAATCAGGTATTAAGTAAGCATGGACTAGAAAATGGGAAAGCACCCTGAGGTTTGGAGGATGCTTGAGTTAATAAATAAAGTGCTCAGGTTTCAGATGAGGCACTGTGTAGCTTTGTATTTGGGGAATATCTTAGGGGGCACATGGATTAAGTATGTATAATTGTAAATTCAATTTCCAATTTTTTTTGTGTAAGTTCACTTAATAAAATAGGATTCTATGAAAATTGCTGCTGTACTTCTGCAAAACTTTTGGTTTTCCTTTTTTCTTCTTCCTGGTGCCCAGTAGATGAAGAAAAGCCTTTTTAGCTCTCAGAATATATTCCAGTGTTCTAGGTTTCCTGCAAGAGAGATATTCTGGGTTATGAGTTACATATTATGAGTTACATAAATCTGTTGCCATCCACAATTGTTTCCTTAGTTTCTATAGTTTCTTGCACAATTAAAGGAGAAAGGATTTTAAACAAGACCAAGCTAAATGGTTATAAAGAAATAAAGTCAGAGTGATTCTATGAATCAATAGGTGGAAAAACAGGAAGGATACACATGAAATCAAGATGACTGTAAATTAAGATTTTGAATTCATTGAATAAAACATTTCAGCTTCCAAATGTGAAGAATAGCTTTCCAAATTGCCCGTGTGAATAAAAATTTCAAAAGCCAGTTTGGGATAAAGGAGGAGAAAACAGTTTTTCTCAGAATACTGAATGGCAGTATGAAAAGGACTCCAAAAAAAACTCCATGAGGAATACAGGACTGCTGGACAGTTAAGCTTCCCCTTCGTTTTATGCCTTTTTCATCTCTGTTTTCCTTTCTTGAGCCCCTTTTTAGTTGAAGGGGTTTTTTACCCCTTCCCCCCCTTTCTTCCAGAGTGATACGTGTATTAGACTTTTTTAATAAATTGGATTTAAATGAATGTAAATGAATGACCAAACTTTTGATACAAATTAGCAGGCAGCTAAATACCTGTCTTCCAACCCTGCTGAACTAGTTCACTGAGAAGGTGTTTCTGAAGCTGCAAACAGTCTTGCAGAGGGAGAAGGGATTTATTATAAAGCAATGTATGAGTTGCCTTAGCCCTCCTTTGTTCATTATCTGTGACTTGCATGTTTCCCAAGAGGGAGAAAGGATTTATTATAAAGCAATATATGAGTTGCCTTAGCCCTCCTTTGTTCATTATCTGTGACTTGCATGTTTCCTAAAGAACTACCTAAAAGTGCCAAGCCCTTAAATAATCTGAAATGGAAATTTTCTTTTCATTCTAAAACAGTGTAAGTTTTGTTTTCTGTCTTACTGTGTGTATCTTATGTTTCCAGTGCCTCTTTGTTTGTATTTTCTTTTTTTCCCCTTTCTCTCTGTTTCCCACACTTTGATGGCCTCTGTTACTTCTGTTTGTGGTCCTGCTGTCAGCCAAACAGGCTGGGCAAGCTGGCTGAACAGGTATAGTGATGCATGTGTGCTTGTCACGTCCTAAAGTCCATCTGGTTCTGCAGTGTTAGGGACTAGGCCCACATAGGTTTATGCTTACATCCTTTTGCACTGGCTGCGTAGGTTTTAGAGCAGGTGCTTAATCAAATAAAATCATAAAAGCTGAATTTTAAATTTAAAAATTTTGCAGAACTTAGACTTACCTGTACCACATACTTCACTTGTGCATTCATTAACTGATTCCATAAAAGGCAAAGGCTCTACAGTAGTCACTGTAGAAAGGGGGGCTGCTTTACTCTGTTTTTTGTACATTAGGGAAGTGTTTTATAAGTGTTGGTAAAAAAGGGAGGGAAATTTGTGAATTTGTGTGGCTGTGAGAATGAAAGCAGGATGTTGTGGCTTCTGTTGAATTTGTTTCTTCCTCCTTGTTCTTAGGGAACAGCAGGACCAGATCCAACAACAGTCTATGTAGATATGAGAGCACTTCGACATGACAGGTACAGTCTGTGTTAAAGAATTAACTCTTCAGTGGCTGTGGAGAAGAAACTTCAGCCTCAGTGCTTTGGTTTGTTGAAATGTCCTTGGCAGCAGCCAGCATACTCCCTGCCATGTTATATCCCTATGCTGTGCAATTCCAAGAAATCTGCTAACAATCCTTTAGGTAGTGGAAATAGCACAGAGTCTCCCTTATTCTTTTTTTTTTTTTCCTTCAAACCAAAACAACTCTGTTCCCTTAGCCTTCCCAGGGCTGCACTGTGTCACTTAATTCCAGTTAGGCTCCTTGCTCTTTACTGTTTGTAATTCCTACTGATGCTCTGCCATGACTCAGTGTGACAAGTAGAGGTCCAGGAGAATCCAGAAAAGAAGGTGTATTTAAAAGGCTGGTGGGACTGCAACCTTCAGGCTTTTTTGGGAAAAGTTATTCATCCTTCCAGAGAGCAGAGTTAGAGATTCTTGAAAGAAACATGGTCTATGGGAATGCTAATAGGGAAGTTTTGAAGACAGCTAGAAACTTGTAACTGTAAGTTGTGAATAACTGAGAGTAACTGGGTGATTCATTGCAGTTCAGTCAGTGCAGCTAAGGTTGGGGTAGCAGTGGATATACTAGAACACATCTGTTTAACTTCTGTTTAAGTTCTTGTCTTGGTTTGAAAGACAG
>VZRQ01002269.1:0-14613 GCA_013397975.1 Machaerirhynchus nigripectus
TTAAATATTATTATTTAATAATATTTAAATAATTATTTTTTCTGTTTGGGAATGTTTTAAATTTTCCTAGTCATCTTCTGTGTTGTGTATTTTGATATACTACTACTTTAGAACTTGTTTAGCACAACTTCCTTAGCAGTAGTAGCTAAATTTGCTGAAACTTTGGACTGCCAGGTCTAACTTTCACCTAGTCAAGGAAAAGTAGCACCCAGAGGCAGCTCAAGCCAGAAAATAAGACAGGTACATTCATTAACAGAAGTACAGCCTTAGAGAGTAGAAAGGAAATGGCTCATCTAGAGACAATGGAAGGACACAGTGATGGGAAGATCCCAAACCACAATGTTACAACTGGTCTGAACTGTGGCATGACAGGTAAGGAATTCAGGTTATAATGGTAGAATTCCCCAGGGCTTTCTTTGTTCAAAGTCCCTCTTCAGAGGCACCCAGATCAAGCTGTAGTGTTATTAATAAAAAGGACTTTATAGAATAATCTCTTTTCTTTTATTAATTCAGCGGAAATTTAGAGCTGAACCCAGTTTTACGGTGGCAGGTATGTGTAATTTCTATCATATATGTAAGTTAGGCACTGGCCATTGGTTTTCTTTACCATATTGCCTTAATCTTAAAGCTCAGTAAGTTCATTTCTAGCTTTCCAACTTACTTGAATTGAACCATTTCTAAATGTAAAACTCTGGAGTCAGTGAAAGAAAAGAAGTGGGTGGATTTGTGTGCTATTTTTTTTTTTTTCATTTCACCTTCTTGATATTCTGATGGAACTTCCATCTCTTGGGAATTTGCCTCAAAAATATCAGAAAAATAATATACCTTTTTCTTTCCCCTCAAGCTGTCAAGAAATTGAATCAGCAAGCTCCAAATAGTTAATAACTTTTTGATATCTCTTTCAATCACTTTTAAAAATCCTCACTTGTCACTGACAGCTTTGCAGCTCCTGTCAAAAAGGCAGACTTGACTAACAATTATTTTTTTACTATTTATACAAAGATAAATTTTTCTTTCTTTTTTTTTCTCAGTCTGTGTTGAACAAACTTTCACCAGTCGGGTAGAGAACTCTCAGAGATGATTATTTGATTACTTCTTAACCTCTAGCAAAATGTCTTTACATGTCTTTATGTTTGTATCATCAGTAAGATTATTCTGAGAACATGGAATGTGTGGCATGACAAGAACTCGTGTAACAGAGAAGATTTTTGTGACCAAAAGTGCCTGAATCTTGCTCAGTCAATAGGAAGCCATTATAAGCAAAAAGAACAGTATGACTCTCAAATATTATTTTAATATTTAGTTATCTTCTTAAAAATAGTCATCTAGAAAAATAAGAAAAATAAACTAGTTAATGGGGAAAATCAGGCACTTACAGAATTTAATTGATTTAATTGGTTTCAAATGTATTTATTTTGATTTGCTGACTCATGCTTGTAAGAGAGAAAACCAGACTCACACAAGTTTAGAAAAGGAGATGTGTCATTTTCAGAGGGTAAAGTGTAGATGACATGGGCTCTACCTGGTTGATCTGAGCAACTCATCAATGTTTTTCCCTTGCATCCAGAATCACTAGAGGGCCAATCATTACAGGCAGAGGCAGGTGGGCAGGTTGGTCTTTTCTTTCTCTGTTGCCAGTACCATTTTCAACTATTTTCATCTGTTGAATTTTCTCTCACAGCAGTCACCTAGTACAGAGTTTACATCATCAGTCCCTTTTTATCACTTGTATTTGAAACTTTTGTTATGGCATTGTTTCTAAATGTCTACAAATGCAGGGCCCTGATGGCATGAGTTTTCATTTCAAGTCTAAAATTTTTAAATTTATGGGATTTTAGGGGTTATTGAGTATTGTAAAAAGGAAAATGTTACAGATCATTCTTTAAAATGATATAATTAAGCAGTCAACCAAACCAAGTTATGTGCAGAAAATACAAATTAAACCAGGGTTTGATAGCATTATCTTACCAAAAGTGAGTTTTCATAGATTTTTTTTTTCTGCTCGGGAAAAAGAAAGGAGAGGAAAAACAAGGAAGATAAGGATGACAACTTTAAGATGTATTATGGCCACTGTAAGTGGTCGTGGTGAAAGAACAGAGACCACCAAAAAGGTGGGATTTCAAGGGCATTAGAGGGTGCCTACGGTGAGAGGAAACCTGGAGAAAGAATCAAAGTAGAAAAAAACCATGCAGAGATGACAAAACTATGACAAACAATATAAAACCATATGCACGTTCTTTAGAAATTAGTTGGTGGCTGTTGTCAAGTCCAGAACTAAACAAGTGGTAGCAATGGACTTGTGAAGAAAGTAGAAAACACTGAGCTTAGACACTTTATGTGTGGTGAATCAGACGAATTTAGCGATCGTCAGAATGTGGGAATGCCCGACTCAATTACTGGCTTGAACAAACCTAGTACAACTGCTGGGGATTGCAGGATTGCAGCCATAATCACAGGTTTCACCATCAGAATTACAGTCCTGAAACTGCTTCTCCAAATTAGTCTTGCATTTATGTGGTCATGTTTGTTTTGGCACGGCGCTATGCAAACACTGTACTATATACTGCTTCCTTTAAGTCTTTTAAACAAATACATTATTTGAGGCTTTTCTGAAATATTATTCTAGTTGAGTTTAATTCTTTGTTAAACTGCACAGTTCTTTATTAGAAGCATATCTAGCTGTGTAATTTACCCATGCTATAATTGTGCTAATGAGTTGTAAAAGACAATGAAATTCTCATCTTGAGATATTAGATTTACTAATATTTTCATAGCTCCTGCATTTCATATTGATGTTCTGAGATGGCTAAAATTGTTGCAGTTTAGAATTCTTATTATATTAAATAATATTTCTTGTTGTTTTATTGTAACTGGCAATAAAAAAAGAATTGATCATTCTACTTACAGCTGAAGACCAAAAAAAAAAAGAAAGTTAAATATGTAAGTTTAGGTCACAATCTGGAGTTTGTCTTTAGTCTAAGTCTAATCTGTAATTAATAAATGATGGTTCAGAATCTATTAGAAGTGTAAGGTATTCAAAACCTGCTAGCATGTTCTCATTTTGTCGGTTGTATTTTTTTTATTTATAGTGTTTAAACCACATATAACAGCCTATTTCCAAGTAGAATAGCTCTCATTTGTTCTGCTTTTCCATATCTTTACCTTTTCCTTGCCACCTTCTGAGACCCTTATAGTTCCCTGCCTTTGCTCATCCCCTTGGAATCTTGTTCTGGTCAATATCTTGCTCTTTGATTTAGCTGAATTGACCCCTACAGAAGCCAGAAGAGAAGCAGGAATAGCTCATGGAACCAACAGATTAAATTCAACAAGAAAGAACACGTGTAGGTGACAGCAAGCATTTAGTCAAGTTTTGACCAATTTTGCTTCAGCTGCAGTGTGAAAGAACGGCCAGACTGCCCTCACTATGTTTTTCTTCCTGGTTTCATTGTGAACATTCCTCAGGATCTACTTTGCCAGGTTTTTCCTATTAGGGGAGGAGAATGGAACAAAAATATCAGAAAGATGTAGTGAAAAGGATAAAAAAACCCCACACGGTTTTTCTTTGTTAATAACACCCACACTACTCATAGTTAGTGCCTCATCGTCCCAGGTCTTCGGGTAAGGTTTTCAAGAGCATTCATGAACTATGACTTAAGCACAACAAAAGTTAAGAATCCTAATAGCTGACTGAAAGGGTCTTTAAGCTGTTATTGCTATTTTCAGTAGCTCTAGAAACACCGGAATAATTTCAGAAACTGGAAGAAATTTAATGCTGCACCAGTATCTAAATGGGTAAACAAGTGACCTGTCTGAATATATTCTATCAGGCTGACCTTGACCCTAAACAAAATAGTAGAACAGTAGATACATTACATCAATAAATAATAAAATATTATGAATATCATTCAAACTAATCTTCTGAAGAAGAGGTTCTCTCAAGGTAACATGATTTTTTTTTCTGATGAGATTACAAGTTGAGTTGACAAAGGAAGTAACGTCAATGTATATAACCAAAGCTCAGTCAAAACTTTGACTGTGTATCACAGGACAATTTGATTAAAAGTCTAAAATCCTACAAATTTAACACAGCGAACACTATGTATATTATCCATTAACTAAGTGACAGACATCAGAGAAATCATCGCCAAGCAGCTGTGCTTTTAGTGTGGTCCCATAGGCAATGCTTTCGTTATATATTTTAATGAGTTTTTATCAATGACCTGGAAGATAACATAAGAATATCATAAACAAAGTTTGCAGTTACCAGGAAGAACTAGAGTTTGGCAAATAATAAAGAAGAAATGTTATTGATGAAGGGCAGTCTTGATTGCCTGATAAGCTATAAGCTTGCAAACAGTATGTGTTTTGATTTGGACAAGCAGAGAGAGAGAGACTAAAGAAGAAAGGACATAAATAACAACAGAGGAGGAGATGCTAACACATGAAAGAGTAATTCCAGGAAGAACTGTTGGGATGATCCTGCTCTAAACTGATCTGAGCTTCACATAAGAGTCTGTGTCTTGAAAGGCTAACAAGACACTTGAGTTCAGTAAAAAGGGAGTACTGAGTAAGTGTAAAGATTAAATAACATTTATGTATTTCTCCCAAAGTAAACTTTACTAGAATACTCAAGTAAATACCTTTGCCTGCAGTACAAGAAGGACTGATATTTGGAAAGAGTTCAGAGAAGATTTGTGAGAATAATTAGATTATAATAAAACATGACTCATAGCAAAAAAAAATCCAGGCACTTTATCTTTTGAAGTTATGAGGTGATCTTGGCCTGCTTATACCTATGTGAGGAAAAAAAATTAAAAAAGGTTGTTTCAAAGGTCATGATTTAGCTCCAGTAATATCTAAGTTGGGCTAGCCTGACGTCCTGTGTCACAGGTCAAGGTAGTTAATGACACTGGTTCAATTTTGAACATGAAACCTATGAGTCATGCAATACTACTTATTTCAAGCCAAACAGAATTACAAATTGAATTTGCATAATTCGAAGTAAGGTTATAGACGGTTACAGTTTTGAGACAGGCTTCTGTACGAGATCATATTTTAAAGGGTTTGTCTTGACTGGAGAGGATCTACCAAGCAGGAATGAAAACTGAGAGATTTTTTAGACTATAAAAATAATGAGGCTTAGTTATGGATGGCATACCTCAAAAAAAAAAACAACAACAACAACAAAAAAAAACCCCCACATATATATATAACAAAGGACTAATTTTTTTAGGAAGCAGAATAGCTATGAAAAAGATAGTGTTCTTTTCTGATTCTTAATCAAACAGATTTTTTTTCCCAGTTATTTCCAACACTTAATTCTTTGGGATAATGAGGAATGAGAAAAACAGTTCAGTTAAAATACAAAATAAACCAACCCTGTCCCAGATTCCAGTCAAATGTGGATGACCATGTGAAAAATGAAGTCAAGGCAGATCATCACTTAGTTTAAAGAGAGCTAAGAATTTATATTCTTAGCTCTGTTCTGAAAAAATGGAGTAAAAATAACAGTCACAGCTGTTGCCTGAACTACAAGCTCAGCTTCATGTAGATACACAGAGGCAGCTTCAGAGAGAAATGCAGCACCATATCTGCAACAAGAGGCAAATGGTTAGTCATGTCACTCAATAAGCTACAGTCGAGCCCAAGAGGATACCTATTGATGTTCAAAATATTTCAGTGCACAAATGGGAACACAGGAGGAAGGACAATATCACCATCAACTCTTGCTCAGTTATAGGATGTTGCTTAATAACTTGCCTGTCTTAGGGTCTTTGCTTTATGACTAGAAAAGCTAAATTCAGTTCTTTCAACTTTCTGAACTATATGGGTGGAGAACCAGTCAGAGATGTCTGCAGAAGGAAGTGACACATGCATGAGGAACTGATGATGAATCTGGGCTCTTGTTTAGATAGCGGGAGGCAAAAGGAAGAAGTAGCTGATAAACATTCAAACTTTTGAATGTCTTATCCAAGCCTCTCTGGTCTGGAAGCAAGACTGGAAATAACTCAAATAGGATTTCTTGAAGGATTTCCAGAAGCGCTTGGTTTTGGCTGGGTCAGTAGTACAGCAAGAATAGACTTCCTGGGATATTTCAGCGTTGCTGTTTCCCATCTCAGACACAAACAGAACATTTGTTTTTTATGGTTTTTTCTCCTCTTTTTTCTGCCTTCTTTCCAATCTCTCTCTCTCTCTCTCTCTCCCTCCCTCCCCACCCTTCTAACATTTCCAAACAGCTCTGGTTCAGCTACAGATTAGCTTTGCTTTGGTTGAAACAGGGTCACCAAATTATCTAAATGCTTTGCCAAAGGACACTGCTACACGCCAAAGTCCACGACTCTAAGAGCAAATAGTAACATTTGGTACAGAAAGGAAATGGGAAGCTAATGAATATTATAATTCAGGAAAATATATTTCTCTTTCTCCTTGAAACTATTGTATATACAGAAGCTCAAACGTGTACACAGAGCCAGATCCTACTCCCAGCTATGCACACACTGTTCCCACTGAAGCACGGAAGCCACACGCATCTGAGGGCAAAATGGGGAGCCAACAGCTGGACGTTTTAATGTAGCCAAATTAATTACAGAGCTCAATGACCACTGCATACAACTGAATCTCTGACCACGCTGAGCAGATAAGCCTTGTAATGCCACTTTCGGCTGGTGGAGGGCAGACAGTTATGCCTGAGGGAAGAGAAACACACTTTTGAACACCTGTTCATTCTCTCCTTGCACACTAGCATTGGCACCCACCCTTCCATCACCAAGGACTGATTGAGACATACATGGCCACACACAAAGGCTGCCTGGCAGACAAAGAACTCATAAACCAAACACTGTAATCTACTTTGCTGGCAGCACTCAGTGCTATGGATGCAACTGGGATAGTGGTGTTGCTGACTTGGCGAGAGTTTCTTTAGCTGCTTCAGTTAATGTTTCAAGATTTGGCTGCCACCAGGCCTTCCCAGCTGCCTTCTTTCACTGGCCTAGTTCAAAGGCCCAAGTGAATTGAGTGTATATAGACTGGTTCAACTTTGTTCCACTGTCTATATACACACACACAATTAGCTGCATTTATTGAGTTGAAAGTGGTCTCTTATTGACAGTTGAGAAACTGAAAATAAATTTTGAACTTGCAATAATAAAAAGAAATCAAACTGATAAAAAAAATAAGTGGTATTATTAAATATTGGGCAAAAAGGATGTAATGTAAAACGACATAAAATGAATACATAGGAAGTGTTCTGTATTTCTGGGTGTTTTATGAGGCCGTAAGAAATGCTCATCTGAAAAAACATAATGTGCTTTTTTTACATAGAGGAGAATCTGACATTATACACTGGATTCTAGCCTCGCCTTTGGTGTCTTTGATAAAAAAATGTGCATGTTGGTCTGAAACTTGTGGAACTACAGCAAGTTGAATTTTGCTCTTTGTGATTTATGAACTGCTTTTTTACCTCTTCCTTTGTTTTAATGGGCAACAACAACAAAATGTTCATTTTTTGGGGAAATCCCCTGCTTAAAAACAGAGGAAATTAAAATTACTCTTCCTCAAGAACTTGCACCACTGCACAGCAGTGGAAGAATTACTTTCTAACAGTGCATCATCAATTTTGCTGCATTTGCCCAGGTTGAATACATCGTTGAAAAAGTGGAGGACAAGGTGAAAGTGTCTTTAGAATACAAATATTGGCTTGGGGTTTTTTTCTAAAGAGACAATTCAAACTCACAAAGACTGATTACATTTTACCAGCTGGAAATCCTATCCTACAAAGTCAGAAGGCTATTAGCATCAAGACGAATGACAAAACATGGGAAAGCACTGCCACCACAAAAGCATATTCAGGGGACATCAGCAGCTGATAACAGTTTTGGTGGGTAGTTAATTCAATTGTGTACTAGTTGGTTTTGATTTTTCTTTCTCCCTGAAAATATTTTACATATATTTATATTTTAAATTTTTTTTTGTTCTGCATCAGAGATTTGAAATGTTTTTGATGTATTGACTTTAAGAAATACCCAGATTCCACTACAGGAGATTCTTTGTCCCCAGGTTGAAAATCTTGCTCTGCTTTTTAAATTAAAAAATAAATTATAGTCTTATAATGTGCTATGAAATTAAAAAACTGACATCACAAAAACAGTTGTATTGCTTTAAGGAAAGATATTGTGGTTTTCACAGCAAGGAACAATTCCCAGTGCAATTACAGTTACAAAGAAAATAATAAAAGAATGGAGGATGGCTATAAAATACATGCAGCTGGGGTATTTCCATTTGCTTGATGTAGACCACTCACTGCAGGCTCTGGCTGAGTCCTCAGTCTCTGATCCTTTATGAGTGTGATTCATTCATTCACTTCTGTTCTCTACACCGTTAATGGAATTGTCATCCCTTGAACCTGTCTTTGTGTAACCAAGGTTCTCTATTTCCTTTTGGCCTCTTAAAATGACATTCAGAGGGTGATGAGTACACCTAGATTCTTCATCTCTTCACACCTCCTCCACTGTTCTTTACAAAAGGTATTGGTACTTGTTGCTTTGACAAGACTATGCAAAGAAAAAAGAGAAAAAAAGGAAGAGAATCTGCTAACCAAATAGATTTCCTAAATCACCTTCCTTTTGCTGATTAAATATATTATAAATATAATATAGCTTCTTAATATATACTCATATATAATTATAATACAGATTTGCTTAAATAGTATTCCTTTTAAAGATGCATTTCTTGTGTATATCACAGCACAGATTCACTAAGCACACATTCTTTGAAATTATAATTTCCATTATGTGGGAACCTTTGTTCTGAGGCTGTAATCTTTAGTATTAAAAACCTGATAATGAAGTAATGTTTGGTTCCTGATATAGGTCTGAAATTTTAAAAAAATTAAATGGTATTAATTAAAATGGTATTTTAGCAAAACATTTATCGATATTTAAATGACGGCGCTTTTTTTTAAAGGAAATTATATTTTGAAATAATATACACAGATATACTGAATGTACATAGAAATACTGAGAAAATTAATTTTAAATATATCATCAAGATTTTTAGTTTTGGTAGAGGAAGTCAGGTTAAAAAGAGCAAATATTTATAGTTAAATTCTTTTTCTTGTCTTTTTGCCTGACTTTTCTCCATGGAATGTATTTCTGATACAGTAATTTCACATGTATAAAAACATTCACTGCTGTAGTTTGGACAAGTCTACTTAAGGCGTGGTTACGTGTGAGAAGGGCAAAGCCATGTAGAAATATCCATGTTATCTTTAAATGAGCTACCCTAGAGACTTGGTTCAAAAGAGTTTCTTTAATGGGATCAAACACTATGGGAAAAAACACACACTGCTGTCTTCCAGTACACATTTTAGCTCATTCAGGACTGGTTCCCACAGCTTAGTTATGCACTGCCCACTCTGAGTTAACATTTAGTGAGTTTAATGCTTCAATGGACAACTCTTGTAGAATAATGTCCTATAGCTCAGTCCAAGTCTGCTCTGATGAATTTTGATTCAGAATGTGTGAAGTTTGGACTGCAGCAAATACCTTGACGCAGAAGAGAGCACATGGCACTTTTAATGGCACAAAAGGGAGGATACTGCCTGCCTTGCAACCTGGTCAAGAAACTGAAGGAGCAGATGGCAAAGACATTTGCTGTGCTGACTCTGCTCTAATTTCCCTCCCCAGCAGTGATGGGTTCATATCATACTGCTTTATGATTTCTCTATCTCACCACCTGCTGGGTCACAGATGCAAGTCTCTGTATAAGATATATCCACAAGGGTACCTAGATACCTTAACTATTAATTTTAAATTAATAAAAAAAATGGTACTTCTTCTTTTAAGTAATTGTTGCGTGTATCACGCTAACTTCATTCTGAAACTTTATTGATCCACTTGCATAACTATTTGATGATCATACTCAAGCATATGATTAAATCTTATATCTGTATTGAAGCATACTGATCAATATTTGATTCTCGTTCACTGCAGAGTTGTTAAGGATCCTGAATAGGCAACATAACATTTTCATCATGAAAGGATGTTATCCACTGTCATGAGGGATGCCATGCTTTGGAACACAACTCTATCTCAATATCAAAAAACAGTGCAAGATTTCAAATTCTATAAAATTGTAAGTGGCATTCATCTCAAAAAACTTTTAAGCACTGATGCAGAAGGCAGGTACATCTGGGTTATTCAGCTAGATTCTTTTTATTGGCAGGGCATTTAAATGGCATTAATGACGCATTTAAATGGCATTATTAAATCTTATTATGATATTTAAATTCTGTTAATCAGGATGAGATGAGGTGCTTTTGAGCTAGGAGTAGCTGTTTCTCATAGCAATCTGAAAAAGGAGAATGGAATACCATTAGATATAGATTTCTACAACACAGATACCTACACCAGAGACATTTTGAAAGCTACCATTGTTGTCTGACTGTAAGGACATCTTCTGAAACTCAGCCAGAGAGAACTATACTGGGCTCTTATGTACATTAGATTGTTAAGTTGAATTATCTATTTACACTGTGATTTACTTCATTTAGCCAAACCTAACTCTTGGCCATATTTTTTCCCTATGAATAATGCAATTCATATTACTCTTTCCTCTCCTCATGAAAAAAAAACCAAAAAACAATGCAGTTATATTTCTGTATGCAAGAACTGAGGAGAAGAAACTAAACATAATGAATTCTGTGTAGCAGACACGTTCTATTAATATATGTAGGATAAATAGCAAGATACACAGATGAATGAACTTCTTGTATCCATTACCCTTCTCTGGTTGTAATATGTTGCTAGTATAGCATCATCTTGTGATAAGAATGGCTGCTCTAAGTAAGATAGGAGTTGAAAAAGAAAATAAATTAATTTGATTTGTATTCTCAAGGCCAACTGCCAGCCCAAAATGCATTATGCTCATAGCCAATGGTATGTTAATTCAACAGAAACTTAGTCCAAGGACCTTTGCCTGTATCTTTTCCAAGCTGCATTACTAAACCATTCAGAACAAAATAAATAGGAGAATAGGTCATAAAGGAATTACAGTCCCAAAGGTAGTTGACTGAAGCTCAGATGCTCTTGGCAGCATGACAAATGATGTACATATGATCAACAAAAAGCATGGAAAAAAAGCAAAGGATAATGACATATTTTGCTATTGTGTTTGTTTTTCTTCTATTTTGCTCATTTTGTACAAAATTAGAGGTAGAAGCCACAGCCAGAAATCAACAGCTCAACACAAAGTAAAACTGAACGTCTACCCAAATAGCTGGATTAAATAAACTGGGAACCACACCAAGAGCAGTAACAACACAGAAGAGCATTTGAGTCAGAAAAAAAACCAACAAACAAACAACAAAACAAAATATACAAAACCATCATCTTTATACCTTTTCAGTGATGAAAAGATTGAGAAAATAATAATAAAACAAAAATTAAATCATAATCAATGTTTAGATCTCACATCTGCTTCGAGACAAACTCCTATCAGAAATCTCGACGGGAATACTGCACCTTCCCTGGGGACCTGCTGGTTCCCACCTTCATCTGATGGCTCAGCCACCCTTGCTGTGTCATCTTCATCACTGCCTTCTGGACTTAATGAAGTTGTTGGGAAAAACGAATTTTCTTCCTTAACAACAAACCCAACATGAATCCTACAAAATTCCTTTCTATATTTACAGAAAAGATATTTATAAAAGTGGAAAAAATATAAAACGTCAGAGCGCCTGACAAGAAAAAACCCTGAGGTTTGTTAAAAAATGTTCTATGCCAAAGAAAATTTAAACAAAAAATACCCCACCAGTTCCAACTTAATGTTTTCATGTTCATTTAAACCTGTCTTTACAAGAATGTTTTGTGCTCTTTAAATTCACCCGAGCTTTTCTGTGGACTGTGCAGGAGGATTTAGTAAGTACAGGAGCCTCATGCAAATATGTTCATGTCAGTAAGCTTTTGTGTTTCGATTCCGAGGCAATATCTTGGCAGCTGTACTTGTGAGACAATGTCCCTGAAAGCTGCGTTTTGCACAAGTAAATTAATAAAAACACAATGTTTTGCCTTGTTCTTCTGAACACCTGCAAAGCAACAGCTTAAGAGGTATTATTCAGGCGAGCCTGCGGAATAGACAGCAGGGTAAGAACTTCAACTACCTTTCACCATCTATCCTTCCATTGTGTGTTCTGAGATTCTGTCTTTATTTCAAAGCTTCTCTGTAAGAGCAATATGGCAGATTAAACAGAGACTGAAAACAGTGCAATCATGTTATTTTTTTCCTCCTTTTGCATATTAAAAGATTGGGGTTTATCCATCTTTGTGTTCTTCATTCCCTCAGGTAAACTAGACACCTCTGAAATTTAATGTTCCCCTCTGGATTAAAATCCAGCTTGGACCTATATCTATACATATATATATCCATATCCATCTATATGATCTCTCTCTCTATATATATGTATATACATATAAGAATATATATATAAAAATAGGGTTTTTTGGCTCTGACTTTCCACACAACCTTGAACAAACTAGTTTACAGTTGTCTGATTCAGTTTCCTCACCTGAATAATCTTTAAAGGCTGCTTTCCTTTCTCTGATGCACTGACATTACAAGCTGAAATTACATTATTGCCAGAAAGCCTATCACAGGAGTTTAGGCAGCAAACAGAAATGGATGAGAGACTGAAGCCATGTGAAAATCCCGTAAAATAGCATTGGTGGCTCTTCCATTTTAGGGAAGGTTTCACTACTATTGCTTGTGGCATCCCTGTTGTGCATGTAAGGAGAGAAAACTGCTCTCTAGAACTGACAAAGTCACAAGTTATAGATTCACTACGTAAACAGATAAAAAAACATGTTTCTCATTTCCCTGTGTGGGTTGCACTTGTAGATTTCGTTTATCAGCTCAGCCCCCTCTACACACACAGACGCAAAATTCAGGTGGTTGTTAAAGACTTATAGGTTAAAACCATAAATAAGCTATAGTCCATCAATAGGTATAATGTGCCCCATCTTTTTCCTTTATCAGCCAAGTGTGAAACACAGACATAGCCATTGAACACTGGTTTAATTGAATCACAGTTGCTTAATGCTCTCAAGAGGTGATAAATTAAAAAGTGTTTTATCGATGAAAGAAATGGGTTTCTGCAAGTTGAAGAAGCAATATGGCATGAATCTAGTAATAAATTGTTGGTTATCTACTAACACCAAATTGCTACCAATAAAAATTACCTGTGAGCTTTTTAACAAGGAAGGAACAATAAACAGAAGATTCTAGCCCAGACATTACTTTGGTTTGCTTTTTTTGGTCAAATTAGTGTCAAGTTAAATGGAGAGCAGATCAAATTGTTTCTTGAAGGCAGTTATTTCAGTTAATCTGATTTATTTTTCCCTGAAGAAATGTTCCCCAAGGAATGCTGATTAGAGGATTTTATGGCTGTTTTCCAAATTTTGAAACTATGACCTTTTCTGCAAATTTCTTTTTCTGAAAATTTCTTACTAATTTTTAAAAGAATTTGCTTTACCAATTCATATTCTACTAGTTATGTAAAGCCACTGAATAGGGTTTACCTGCAAGAAACTTTTCTGTATTTGAATACGAGTTTTTTTCCTTAGAAGTTGCTAGGTAAAATCCTGAGTTGTCTAAAGCTAGTTGGTTTTCGCAAGGACAAGAAGCCATATTGCATGTCTTGGAAGTAACTAAAAATGCAATGGAATAAAACAGAAAAGGTATTTAAAAATAAGTAAAAAAAGAATGGTATCAGGTGAATATTAAAAATATTCCCCAATTATGGTCTCTGCCTTTTTCTCCTGTACTGGTTTTCACTTGGGACACCATTAACTTTCTGTATAGTTGTAGTTGTAGTTGTACATGAATGTAGCAATACGTTTTGGATTTGTGACTGAAACAGTGTTTGTAACACACAGGCAATCTAGCTATTGCTAAGCAGTGCTTTCACATCATCTTGGCCTTTTCTGCATCAGTGCTGGGGGTGCACAAGGCATTGGGAGGGGACAAAGTTGGGACAGACTCCTTTTATTCTCCCTAAAGATCTTTCACAACCCTCTCCTTCCCTTTTCTCATTTCACATGTGAATAGAAGCCTTCACCATGGAAACAAAGTTCATAGCCACCGTTTTACTAAAAATAAAGTGCAATCATATACTTTCTCCAGAGGCTCCTTGAATAAGTGGAAACAGATACAAACATACAAATAATCCCAAAATGATAGATGCTTAGAGGTATTCCTCTTTCTTCCCTGCCTGCACATGGAGAGTGATGATGTCATAGCTCTTAAAGGGGATCCGGTTGGGAATTCATGCAGGCAAAGACCTAAAATGCACTTGCAAGATGCCTTGCATCACAGAGTCATCAGAGCCATCCACCCAAGGGACCAACACCTGGCTCCAGATCAAATGGCACTGTGTGGCTTGTGTGCATGCTGCTCAGGACAAGTTCTGCTACATAGCCCTGGCAAAAGCTCTTCCAAATAGCAGCAAGCCTGGGTCACCTCCGGCCTCCACTTGGCACCTCTGTGAGTTTAAGATAAAATCCTTCCTTCCTTCCTTCCTTCCTTCCTTCCTTCCTTCCTTCCTTCCTTCCTTCCTTCCTT
>VZRQ01002269.1:15689-32238 GCA_013397975.1 Machaerirhynchus nigripectus
TCCCTCCCTCACTTCCTTTCCTTTTCTCTCTTTCTTCTCCCCTCCCCCTTTTTTTCAGCATACAGTACCCTGAAATGATGTAAGGACTGTGTTACAGCCTATGAAATGCTTTCAAGCCCTGATTTGAAGGAATGTGAGAAGGCTCTGCAGGGGGACCACTGCTACTCCTTCCCCAGCTGACCACTGGGAACAGCCTCAAACAGAGTTGTCCCCAGAAACACATCTGAATTTAATCACAGAAGGATCTGGTTGATTCACTCCAAAAAAAGGTAAGACCTGAACAGGGAAACAGAGATTTTAAGACAATAAATATATTCTCATCCTTCTGCAGGGTCCCAATCAGGAAATCTCCTTTTGCTGTGCAAGTTTATGGATACAAAGAGTGAATCTTTCTGATATAAGAAAGGCAGGCCTTTGATGTATCCCAATATCAGATATTTCTGGTTCATCTGACAAACTGATAAAGACCTTTGGACATTTCTGAAAACTTGTGGACACTGCTTGGGAAGTCCTTTGGAATTTCACTAGAGGAAACTAAAATTGAAAGATTCACTTAGAAAAAAGAAAACACAATAATTTTTCTTTTTCAGTCTACAGCTCTTTCAGAACATCAACAATTTTTTTCAGGATTTTATCAATATGGAACAATATTTTTGTTGGAAAAAATTTGGTAATCTCCTATTCTGTATCTTAAGAAACACAACATCTTTTATTTATTTATCTTGTTGGTAGTATAAAGTTGTAAGAGTTTTCCAGCAACAAAATGTAATTTTCCCATTCAAACTTACAAAATAAATATCTACCTAGTGGATCATTTTATAATAAAACAGTAAATGAAATACAATACTGCTTCATGTTCTATGGTCTCACCTCTCAGTATTCAGAATAAGACTGAGTATACTGAGGACTGTGTGATAAAAATTGTGCCTGTTTGCACATTTGTGTGCCTAAACAAAGTCTTTACAGTTCCACCCAGCTTAACAATGAAACCCTAGATGTTAGAACCTCGTACACGAATACGTGTCTGAATGGATGTTAGTGATGAAGTAGTCTCTCCATCGCGTGAAGATGATGTCTTCTCATTGATGAGAAGAGCAACACAAAGCAAAAGCCCAGGAGTGGTTCTTGCTACCCAAGATGTTTCCCTAGGTCTCTGCCACAAGCACATTTCACTGTCATTAGAGAAACACAGGCACTTCCAAAGGGCTGTCTAGAGCATGCGCTCAGCCAGTCTCTGCAAGGCATGGATGAGTATGGTACCCTTAAAGCACTCCTGCCAAGTGTTTCAGGAATGATAGGATGCACTAAAAAAATAAAAGAGTTACATTTTCTTTTTAAATTTGTATATTTTCTTGTATCTTTAGGTGGTTTTATGCTCAGCTGGTGAGGGGTTTGACCAGCTGTTTCCATTAAGGAAGTATTAATGGGGGACTAAGCAATCTCTTGTGAGAAAACTAATTCCCTTTAGATAATGCTGGCTGCACGAAAGGGCAAAACCCTTCAGCAAATACACAAAAGCAAAAGTCAAACCAAAGCCAAAGTTAGAAGTAAGAATGTTTTGAGCTAATGCAGATTCATCCTGCAGCCGCAAAGTCACCTGCCTGATTTGTGAAATCATGAGGAGTGTGAAGAATCACAGACAAAAAGAAGCATTTCGTGCCCAAAGCTGGGCTTGGAGGGTGAAAAAAGTTGGAACTGGGGAACGCTCTGCAGACAGCTGTGAGGCTGTCTCTGCTTCCCAAAAGAATGACCCTTTCAAAGAACAACCTGCTTTTCCTGCTCGGCCTTTGCCCCGTGTCAAGACACAGACAGAAACAGAGACATGTCATAAATGCCTAAGCATAGCAGCAGGGTAGCCGTTCCCACAGGAAGCTCATAATTCAAGCAATTATAAACTCAGAGGAAAGGCTGTGTTTCTTTCACAGTGCATCTCAGTTGAAACCAAAAAGGAGATAAGCAAAAAAACCAAGACCACTAAGTTTTGAAGGGAGCCACAACAACGTTGAACATGTAAGCAGTCTGAATGTGACTTCATTTGCTTAGTTAGTTACTTGCTGAGGAAAGTTAAGGCTTTGCTTTTTTTTCTGGGTTTTAGCAGACCTTTCTAAGTGGATTGAAAGAGGAAACACAGATGGCGTTTAAAAAGGAACACTTTCTGCAATAATTTGTTTGTCGTGGTATTGTCAAAATAGACCCAACTCCATTCCTATTATGAGCATTTAAAGTCAGCAGAAAAGGGTATCATGTTAATGATCTCAGCTTTATCATCAGAATGCAACACATTACAATTAAATATCTGGGGTTTTTTTGTCTGCAGCTTCTATAAACCTGTTTGGGGCTTTCTGAAGTCAGCTGAACTGTGCTCTTTTCTCTCATTTCTAGTGAGTAACAAATATTGTTATAGCACAAGATTTACTGACCTACCCCTATCTGACCAGAAGTTAAGCTTTTAATTTGATCTATTTTCTGAGGTTGCCAGCAGAGGTGTGGGCAGCCTCGAACAGCAGTGCAGCTCCTTCTCAGATGGGTTTCCAAGACACGGGGAGAAGCATCTCCTGAAATGCTTATCACGTATCCACTGAGTCCAGAGGAAACCAAGACAGTTACCAGAGGCTACAGGCCCAACCTTCCATCAGCTGAAAGGAATCAGAAAGAACCCCAGCCGTAACTACCACCTGTATCTGCTTGTATGAGCTAAAACTTCCTTTGAAGACTGTATAGAAAGGGCTTTTCTTGGTGCACCTGAAGATGTGAATTATCTTCCCCATGTGTGGTTTGAGTGGTGCCAATGCAAGACAGTGAAAGTATTTTTTGTAATGATCTCTGGCAGAACAGACATTTAAATTTGTTCTGAATAGCTCATACTGTGCAAAGCAAATCCTCTTTGTGGCAAATGTTCAACTTTCCCTTCTCCTTCCTACCAACCCAACCTCCAGCCTACAGACATGGCTGCAGGAAGGAGCCAGTCAGACCCTTTCTGCTGATTTGTTTGGAATTTCTCAGAGTTTTTAGGTAGCTGATAATCCCTATTCATGCACATCTCTATGGTTCACTCCTTATATCTCTCCACCCCACAGTTCTCCCTAGTCACTCTCTTTTCCTGCATTTTCTCCCCTCCACATCTATTGAGTCTTTCCACCCTAAGCTCCTGATAAAACCATACAAGGCACCTCACAACATCACGTCCTTATTTTAGCCCTTTCCTTCTCTGTGAAAGCTAGAGGTCCAAGGCAGGAGTCTCACCCAGTGGGAGCCAGTCTTGTGCGGCTTCTCATCACTGGCATAAAAGAAGGACCAGGCAGTAGTAACAAGGAGCCACCACTTTATCAATTAAGGGAAGTTACACTATTTTGGGTCACCTTTCAGATCAACAGGTTTTAAATTATACAGGACCTAGCAGTATGCTAATTTGCAACATGAAGGGTAATAATAATTTTTAAGAGTAGGTGCATTTTGAAGTCTGTTGAGAATGGAATTATAAATTTTCCATGAAATCAAGTACTTTGATGAATGAAAGCACCCGGGTTTAAACATGCTCTTTTTGGGAAATACTGGTATAAATACTAACAAACATAAACCAGAAAAAAATAGAATACTCACTGGTTAGTCTTCCAAGTAAGCTATCTGATCTATTCCACAAATTTTAAATCCTAATAATCCTTGTCTGTTGAAAATTGTATTGCATTTAGTGGGTGGACTGAATTTTAAATATAAGAAGTGAAAACACAGTATACATACTACATTACTAGATTTAGAAAATTGCTTGTTTCCAAGCAGCGAAAGACAGACACTTCATGAAGACTTTGACAAGGCCAAATACTCATTTTTACCATTAAAAACACCTGATTTTAAAGTCTGTAACCGTGAGAATAAATATTCTTTTAGCACTAGTTTTGTGTGCAGCTTGATATTCATCACTGTATCCATGCTCTAAAAATATTATTATGTAGTTTAAGTTGGAATTCTGTTCTAAATCATGTTTCTGTAGTGATGATTGAAATAATAGCTAAGAAAGAGGTTTCTAGGGCGAGCTTATTACTTAGTTGTTGAGCAATTATTCTTCTTAACATTCGTTGTAAGAAGAGGCGATATTTCTAAAATGAGTGTTCCCGGAATTTCTGCCTGGCTTTCCTCCCAGGTAGTTCAGCAGAAGCAGCTCATCAAATTCTAAGATTCCTCCCAATGTTTTGCCCTTAGCTATTGTGCAACAACTCCTGAGTAGTCTCATACTCATGTGTTCAAAGGGAACAGCCAGAAAATACTTACTTTTGGGGAAAGGATGGCCTAACTCCTTGCCAGGCTCAGCATGTGTTCAGATGAAAAGCAAGTTCTCACCAGGGAGGCAGAATGATTGGCATAGCCAGGAAGGCTGGATGGGGGCTGCCTTGTCAGCATGGACCATTCAGTAGGATTAGCTGTATTCCTGAACATATCCAAACATCTTGCTTCTCGGAACCGATCACACAAGGAAACAGGAAAAGCAAAAGATCTTGGGACAACGCACATTCCCATCCCTGGCCAGCACTGTGAACTACCAGCACAGTGTTCCAGCTCATTGCTGAATTCTTTTGAGCAGCTTGGCTCAGCCCTCTCAGAAGCAGAATCTCATGATAGGTACCTGAAACGGCTCTTTGATCATTGTCTGAGGGGCTGCTGTGAAGCTTGTCATGGCTGACCAGGGCCAGCTCCTACCTTCAGCTGCCACAGCCTCCGGCTTCTTTCAATTTGCAGGCACACATACTCTCCCTAGAACCTTGTTAGCAAGACACTTTTGATTTTAATGAGAGTACTTCTTTTTTCTAATTTGCTTCAAGTAGCTGAATTAAATCATGGAAGTGGTGAACCACCGAGAGGACTCTTTAGAATGAATAAGTATAGGTGACCTCTAGGCCCCACCCTCCACGCACGCACATGCACGCAGGCGCATACACACACACATGTGCATACATTATTTGAGACTATCTTTCCACCTGTGCTGACATGGATGGGAATTTACAACTGCATTGAAAAAGTTACAAGCAGTTCCTCAGAAATTCCACATTTTACTAAGCTGCGTTATTATGGCACATTTGTCAGGCAGCCAAATGCTATGTCAGCCCCATAACTGATTTACAGCAACATCTGTAAGAATATTTGAGGAGCGGAGGAAACTAATGTCCAGTTTTCTTTCCAGCATTCCAAAGAAACTAATGGTCGTAAGAGATTCACAAATAGAAAACACAGAGATAAATGGCATGTCTAAAAGGTTATGTGCTAAATGTTACAAAAAGGAAAGGGAAAAATAACAAATAAATGCAGTACTTTTCAGACAGGAAAATAACCACAGCCTTTCCAGGCATGTTTTAGCTTAGCCATATAAAACACCTGGCCCTAAAAAAGCAGACCCCTTTTTTTTTGCTTTCCTGACAAATACATGAACTTGAGCAGGAAGTCCACATAAGCTTAAAACTCCTTTGTGAAAGACCTCATTAAAAAAAAAGAAGAAAAATCCCACCAAATTTATAAAATAGTTACTTTGTAATTGCTATGAAATATAAGAGCAAATTTCTGCTTTTCCATTTAAGAATGTTTTGTGAGGAGTAAAGAGGTCCAACATGACTGAACAGCTGGAAAGCTGTGAGTGGAGGAAAGAGGTAGGAATGCCTTTCCCAGATCCCTCTCCTCAGTGTCTGCACCTGATCAATGATCAGATGCTACAGACTCTTAAGAAGTTTCCTCAGCTGCCTTGTCTGAGATAAACTGAGATGCAAATAAAAAGGCTGCATCAGATAGTTAACAGAAGAGATGATTTGGGCTTTGCTCACACAGCTCCTGAATCTGAGCTGCTGTTTGAGATCTGCTGGAGCAAGGCATCCCGGGGTGGGAGTCGTGGAGAGCAAGGCTGCCACTGTGGCTCCTCTGCCAACAGCACACCCAGCAATGCTGAGGGGCCACTCGGGGCTTGCTCAGAACCCACCCTGGGTTACACAGGAGGTGCAGGAAGGGACCAGCCTCCTACAGCTCTCAAAGCACATGGGGAGCAGAACATTCCTAATCACACAGAAAAATATCAAGCCTGACTCGTTATGATTATAGAAACTTGTTGAGTCAGTTCTTCTAAGGAGAAATCAAAGAGAGAAACATGCTCTGGTAGGAAGGAGAATCAATTCCCAAGAACCTGCCAAACTCAGATCAAATGGATTTGGGAAGAGGGATGTGCAGCAGGGAAAGAACAAGCAACAGCTCTACACACTCCAGCTGTGTGCCTGGTCTGTGTTGGCCTGATAACCTAAGGGGCTCTGCACTTTATATTCCAGTTCTGAATGGAAAAAGGAGAATTCAAAAACAAAAATGAAAATAATTTTGAGACAAGTAATTTCAAAGTGAAACATCAAAACATTCATATTTTTTCAGCCTTTTTTCATGTTCTGATTTAAGCCACTTAGTAAAACAAGTTCAGTGACTCAGTGTCACGGAATTGCTTTTTGATTTCATCTTCTCTTTTTTTTTTTTCAAAAAACCCCCATACTTTGAATGTAAATGCTGTTTCAGACAAAACTGCTGGAGTGTGCTGGTAGGTGAAATAACACTGTTGTTATAAGCTACAGAACAATAAACAAACACATTTTTAAAATAAGGCACTTAAGAACCTCAGTTTATATTAAAGGATAATTTTATTCATTAAGTTAATGCAGCTTTCTGATTAGTCATATTTGCCATCGTCACCACCATTTTACTACTTTACCTACTGTGTGGTCACATTTATGTGAAATTTAATTCATTCTAAGAACATTTTTACATGGGTTTTTGTGCCCTTGCCAAAACTGAGAGCAGATTAACTTTTCCCTTTTTTACAGCAAATACCTATGAGGTTGCTGCGAGCACCCCGACACTTTCCATTCTTTAGCTTACACGGAAGGCTGTGTAAGCTAATTACAATGGAGGCCGTGTTTCCCCTTTCCTGAGGGAAGGTTAATAGAGAAAGAACGTTACACTAATAAAGAATCCGATCACTCTGTGGCAGAGGCCAGGCTATGGGCAGCTGGCTATGGGATGCTTTCTTAATGCTGCTGGTGTACAGACCCGCAGCAGGTAGCAGTACAAATACAGTTTATTTTAAGCCAGGAGAGTGGCTAGTTTCAGTTATGAGTTGGCTTAATTATATATGTCTTCTACCACTTACTCAAACAGCAGCTTCCTCATTGCTGTGCTAGTCACCCACAGCTATTAAAAAAAGGTAGACCAAAAGTCTCATTTGGAGATGTGTTAACAATTATTATGTGGTACCAGTGAATCAATTTTTTTGTGTGTGAACTCTGTGGTTAGTCAATAGACTGCAAAATTTTTCTGCATGCAGTAAGGCAGATCATGAGGGACCTCCATATGCCAACGGAAGGACCAAGCCTTTCTGCTTACTTCTAAGAGTCTAGAATCACAATGAGATCGAAAAGCAATTCCAAAAACTCCATTCTACTGTCCTGCAGAAAATGCACACCCTCCCCATTCAAGGGCTAATAAAGTGGCAGCTCTAACTCCTTGGTAAGCTTATTGAATCATGGGAGTAAATGTTAAAACCTGCAGAAGTTACTCCCTTGGAACAAGGGTACTATTCAAAACCCCTCTGTGGAGGGGATCTACAGCCCTCATCCCGTGAATTCCCTTTACAGTATTTCTGTAGCTCTGCCTTATGGTAGCTCAGACTACCTCCCTAAAATGTAGCATGCCAGCACAGGACAGAACTAGATATGGCTGTCAGGTGCTGGCACGTCTATGAAAATCAGGATCAAAGTAGTCCACCATTTGCTGATGAACAGAGGCTGAATAGAGCCCTGAATTCTCCACGTTACAGCAAAACAAAATGAAAGCATTTTGCAAGTATTTTGCAAGCAGTATTTTTTCAGTGATTCCTAAAATACGTAGGCTGAACACCAGGAAGAGTACCAAAGGTCATTTCTTTAACTGGATGGGAACTGATGTGGCTTTGCATCATTTTGCCATAAAAGAAGCTGAAGCCTCGCTGTCCAAGATACTATTTCACACGTCTCTATAACCAATACCTGAATTTTGATAATCCAGCAGCAGACCCAAATCACAGGTCATGGCTTCTCCATGCACATCTACAAAGGAAGTGCTGGAAATAAGTAGGTTGCACATTGCCATGGCAAATTAGAGTGTCTTTGGACAATGTTGCATACCAGCCTTTCAAAGTAGAGGCCTACAAAATCCCAAAGGCTGGTCTTAGATAGGGGATCTTAATATCTCTGTCAAGTTGGATCTTCATTTCCAATGCTCTATTTGAAATTCACATACCTTAAAATTTAGCCACCACTAATTTCAGCACAGAGTACATACAGGTACACAGACTCCAAACTCCTGCACTGAAATTAATGCTCAACAGCCCACGGTCAACAGCTAAACTGAACAGGAATAACACCAACGCCCTTGTTGATGGCTGAGGCAGAGGGATCATGCAGAAGTGCTATTCAGTGGTCCCTAATCTAGAGTAATTTATGGTTCTGTTCTCTGTTGCATGGGAAAAAATAATCTGAAGTCACAAAGCTGGATTTTTTTTAACAAGCAGTGAATCGCTACCAACTTCACTCTCAGGTCCTGCTGTCCCATGGCATTCTGGAGTCACACTGATCACACGCATTCTGACTCAGTGGGCTCCACAGACCACATGACTCTGGGAAACTATGCACTGCATCTGCAATATTTAGTCTTGAACACAAGTACAGAGTAACAAATGGATCTTGTTTCTTGCCTACCAGAAAAGATTTTAGATGCAGTAAGAGGTAACTCTCCAGATGACATGCTCTCTGGTTGCATTGCTGCGTTTGGTGTTTGAAAGCATAGAGGGTGAGTGGAATTAAATACACAAAAAAGCACGGTAAAGCTTGTAAAGTACAAAAATGCTCTTTATTATGCTTATAATATTGTATTATAAATATTTTATCCCTGTCTCCTGAATTACGCATTTTCTGCACATTCATACCAAGTTCTTCCTAAAGCTGGGGCTAGCCTGTCTCTCTCCATAACTTTCCCTTCTCTCTTCCAGCACACAACCACTGCTCACTTACTGTCTGCAATTGCACTGTGCTCTGTAAACTGAGTCCATTTGTCCCAGCCTGTCACCTCAGTGACAGGGCAAGCAGAGAAACTGGAAACAGAGAAGTCTAGGTTTCCAGAGAGGGTCCCCTGAGGACATGGGAGCACTACTGAGCTATGAGAAAAAGAGCAGCACGGGAAACAGGAGAGGCCACCTGTGCCTTTGGTAAGAGGTCGGGTGTGCACATATTTATTTCAGGGAACAACTGACCCCTTAATACTTAAGCACAACAACCAGAAAGACCTTTTGCCACACATTAGCGAGCAAAGACACTGTTGCTTTTATTCCCTCCTGTAACACTTCCCTGAAATATAAAAACGGAAGGTATCTGGTAAGTTCTTAATCAGAGAAAAATGGTATGTATGCAAACTGCATCTTGTTACACATTGGTTTTTTCCCTTCACTAAACAGGCTGAGGCTCCCCTCTCTCCTTATTTTCTTAATGAAATAATTTCACAAGGCTGGTAAACTAACATCCAACTAGTCAAGACACATTGTCTATGAAAAAGCAATACACAAAGTCAACAAAAAAAAAGAAGACCTCACTGAGAAAGTATAATTCTCTGAGATGTGTCATATCTGCAGCAAGAAATCTTGCAAGTAGCTAATAAAGTTTCTGCTTATGTTTATATTCAAGAAGGAACACAGTCCCCAATTATAGTCCTGGTTTGTAAGACTGGCAGAACACAAATGTTTGCAGTGCAAATCTAAGTCTTAGTTTTAAGCGGCTCAAGGAATACGGCTTACACGTTCAAGAGATCCTCGAGACTGAAATAAGAAATGTTTGGTGACACTAATGAGCCCTCGGTTGGAGAAAACTTTGCACGTAACTCTTTGCCTATTGTCAAGATCCCTTTACAGTTAAGAATTCTAAATTAAAGCATTTGCTGCTGAGATACAGTAGTACTCCGTAAGGTTTGTGTTTGAAATTGTAACAGCTTTCAGTATACAGGTATCCCTAGTGTCATCTCATACACACTGTTTAGATTACTCATTTAGGAAATGCTTGCTCCACAGAGATTCTGGTAAATTAGTAACTCCATTTATCTGTCTAAAACTATTAAACTTATTATTTAGGGCTTGCAGAAACTATACCTCAGCAATTGCTTGTGGGGGTTCAACAGGTAAAACATTTTGTTGTGTAAAGCATTAAGTGGATACTGCCCTTAAAGAACATTCTACAAGTTTTGAGTGAGCCCATGGCAAGATTCCAGATGCAGCTGGTCATAGAACTGCAAAATGTCTGTTTTGTCATTCAGCAACACAACGCTTGCTTCTAACTCTTGAGATGCAGTGTAAGCTTTGCTCAGGGTTGGCTGCAATTTATTTCCCCATCACATCAACTTACGATTTAGCTTTCAGCTGAGTAAATATCCAACTACCAGCTCGCTAACATCTGCATCTTTGGAGGGGAGAAGAAAAAAAAAAAAGGAAGGCAAACAAACTTGAAAGCCTTTAAAACAGACCTTTGGTTACATCAGTGGTCTTAAAATGCACTATTAATATATTGCAACTATCTTGCAATTTTCAGATTGCCACTGTATTTAAGCACAATCCACTTATTAAACACAGAAACTCAAGCTAGCACGAAAGAGGACTTGGGAGCTTTCATTTCTATTTCTGGGCATCTAAGGCATCAAATAAAATTTTAAGTCATTCCTATGTCTAGATTGCTAAATGGAACTTGATGGAAAGCATTTAAAACTCAGTCATTGACCCTGAACATTTATTTAGGTACAGACATCCAAGCCTTTGGAAGATTAGTATCTCTGCAACGGAGATGAAAAAAGAATAAAATGACATTGCCACTGTTCTCAACCTTCACCCACCACAGAAAATAAATTTAAAGCTTGTTTTTCATGACAGACCTTTAACATAGAGTTCTTAAGGATAAACACTAAATCTAGAGTTACTGTTTTTAACTTCGGTATTTTTTAGTATGTCAAAAAAGCAATGTCTGGTTATAAACAGGAGCTATCACAGCCCCCAGCTCTCCTCTCCCTAAAAACAGGGTCATTGGGGAGCAAGTGCAGGGCAGAAAAAGGAGAGATATTGAGTGAATCAAATTTTAGATTTCTTGCCTTATTGACCTACAGGCTCAACTGAGGAAAAATTAATCTCTTTCAAATGCACTTAATTATAATCAAATGCCCATACCAATGTCTGTCACCACATCAGCACATCTGGCAGCAATGAAAACAAATTAACAATAAGTCAAAAAATCTGGCAATATGATCAACTAAAGCACGCAAAATCCATTCTGTACACTTAAGACCACCAGTGACTAAGGATGGATTAACTTCCTGTCTCTAATACTGGCGCCTAAATTAAAGGGAAATTGCATTGCAATCTGGGTACCAGGTTTCTGGCTACAGACAACTAAGAGCCCTTAGTTCAGCTACACCAGGCAACAAAATCTTTTCTCTCGCTTTAGCCCTGATGCCTGTGATGGCCTATTCTAACAGCTGCTTTTAATTTTGTTTAAAAGAAGCTATTTGGCAACCACGTAAGTTTGCACCTTCAAAGCAGGCAGATTTAAAAAGCCGATGTCCTGTAGAATTAACCATTTTGAAGTCTCGCTGTTTTAGTGCAGTGATGACAACAGGATTCACAGCTTTTTAAAACAGTAGGCATCTGTACATAGAAAAACAAAATAGTGTTTTCACTCAGTTTTAACTACTATTCTATAGTACGCAATCCTCTTTCTCTGACTTTGTATAGTTAAAGATATTGGGTTCATTACTACAAATATAACCCAGCAAGAGTTTACACTTGCTCAACTTAACTGAACAATTAAACACAGCACAGATCTCATCTACAACCAGAGAAGGGCAGCCAAGTAAGGAACAGAAGCATGAATTAAACCAAAGAAAACATTATCTTGTTCTTGGACTACCTCATGTTGAGCAGGGAGTGGTTGCAGAAGCAAAAAAGAGGGAGAAAGGGTATGGGAAAGCAAAGACTTAGGCGCACACTGCGTATCTGGCAAACACTTGACACTAAGCCACCCAGAGAAGAGCGAGGTTACCAGGCAGATATCCAGTGCCTTTTTTCTTCTTTTACTAAATAGCTTGATACGAATTTGTGCATCTAATGTGTGTATCACTCCACCAGATCCAGGCACACTAACAAAGGCATGGGCAAACGGGCTATACTACAGCCTCATGGGCATGAAAACTGAGAGCGTGTGCGCACACATCTGATGGGGAATTCAAAAACTGGAAGATTTTCAGCCTTGTTTTAGTTCAAATAGCTTCAAGCCACCTTACCAGCAGCTGTGGCAGGACCACACCCACTCTCTGAAAATGAACATATTTTACACAGTAAATCTAAAGGTACAAGTTTAAGTCAAATACAGGTGCAAACATGCATCAGAAGGCACCTACATTTGCAATGCTGTCTACAAACATAATTCACGCTTTTCATTCTTCATACACTAATGTGGGTCAGAGACCACACGGCAGCATATTTTATTAAAGTAATGTGCAAATAAAATGCATGATACCTGCAAACAGCATGGTGCTTCCATTTGTAAAAAGGTACAAGTAACAGTACAAAATTAGAATACTTACTACTCATTTCAGGAAAATGAAGTTTGACATAGAAATACATATGCCATATTATTTACACCATTAATTTACAAAACATATTATATGCATTTAAAAAAACCTGTAAAATAATTACAAATATAGTATTTTTATAAGGAATGTTTTCCCTGTATAAACAATGTAGAACATCTTGGAAATTATGCTTTATTGGGAAAAAAAATTCTTTTTCTTCTGATTTCATAGCATCATGTGGTTTCTTTCTTCCCTTCTTCTCCTTATTCCCTTTTTAAATAAAGTTCCATACTGAGGTAGTAGTATGTCAAATTATTTCTTTGGCTCCAGAAATCAGTAAGTCCAAAAGGAGCTATGTATCCAAATCACAGGATTGGAAAGTAGAAGTCCTAAAGTTTTCAAAGGACTGTTTGCAAGTATAGAAGCTATTTTCTCCTCCTGAAACTGTCCTTTCCTTTCCCTCTTCATCTGCCTCTGCATCAAAGTCCAGTGAGACATGATGATTATTATGGGAGGTTTTTGGCTGGCAATTTGCTGGCTGCCTATAGCTTGAAAGAGAGTCCAGCTGAGGCCTCCATAAAGGCTTTCCAAACGTTCCTGAAAGACAGTAGAAGAGTGAGCACAGAAATACTGATGTTAAAAGCTTTGTGTTTCACTCTAGTGTCCGTAAGTGACATCGGAATGCAAGACAAGAATTGGTCACAGAAAAAGTTCACCAAAGTGACATTTTACTTAACTGTTGTTTTACCCTTTAAAAGAAAACACCCATGTGATCACAAGCGTAAGGCAACATTCTGCCACCAGAGACAATAAAAACATTTCCAAGTAGTTGTATAGCCACCTACAAGTTAATTTCTCTTGTTTTCATGACTACTTCCATACCCGTTTTTCTTTGGGGAGGGTGGTGAGAGGGCAGGTGAGAACACAGACCAAACTGCAAATGCATCACAGGACACTTTCTACTGCAAAAGTCGCAGCAGTCTCCCTGTTTTGTTTTTCATTAAATGAATAGCACATGCAATCTGCCACGCAGTTCAGAAAAAATAAAAGGAATTTAAAAAAATGTAACACTGCAACCTCTATCAGGTTATACAACCTCTATCAGGTTGTCGAACCACAGTGCAATCTGAATGCTAAAGCAATCTTTTTCTGGCTAGTATCAATAAAGGTGCAGATAGCCACATGCTCCATTCACCAATGATCATCCAGCCAGCTGTGGGCAAAGAGAACAGTAGCAACCCAAAGAGAATTCCACATTTCAGTTCAATTTTTATTAATAATTATCTGGATTTACCACTCAGAAAACAATCACTGTGTGTCACTCCTCATCACTGGGAAGCTATTAGTATCAACACCTCTACAAGAAGAGCCTTCTCTTTTTTCACTGAACAAAGATACAGCTGTCACAAGTCAGAGTATCTGTAAGGACTTATTTTCAGAGGACAATGTGCCACAGGCTGACTTTGAAGAGCTCAAGTTTCTATTATTCATTTAACACTACAACCTTTAATAAATTCTGAACCCAAAATGCAACGCTTCTGGTTTTGCTTAGCTGCTAGAAGCAAGGGTTTCAAGTAAAACTGTGATCTGTGAAGTTATTAAAAAAGGAATTCAACAAAATCCCTATTTGCATCAATGACTTGTAGAGCAATTTTGACCTAACGCAATATGAAAGGATGCTCCTCACAGCACCAAAACTACAAATGAATTCTGTCTTAAAACCAGAAATCCAAACTAGAAACTTTCTGGCTCGTGCATCAACAGTGATGCTAAGGCAAGCTGTCTTCTTCACTGTGAGTGCACAGGCAAAAGGGGGCTTGAATTTGATGACCGTGTTGAAGAAGCAAATCCACAACTAAAGACAAGAAATCTATCATGAGTCCTTCCACAGCCACCACCTCCAAGATCTAGCCACAGCCTCTTTGAGGGAAGAGTGCTAATGATTATGAAGCATCCAAGGCAATGACAATGCAACTTAAGTGGGGTAGTACACTCAGAGAACTGATGAAAGAAGTAACTCTGCATAGATTTTTAGGGCAGAAAGAGAACTATGTGCCCTTGAGGTGACATTAACTCCTGGATATACGAACATACAGTTGAGCTACTTTCTGCAGGAGACATGCTAAAGCCCTATCTGCACAGTCCCACCACAGTAATAGTGGCAGGCAGCCAGGAGGCCGGCCGTGTGCAGTCCCAGGGTCTCTGCCAGATGTCCTGGCATCTGCAACATTTTACAGTTCAAACATCTGGCTTTTGAAAGGGGAAAACTTCAGAGCTTGTGCCTCCCTCCCCACCCCCCAAGAACAAAGAGCCCAGTGATGCACATTCCCCCAGGTCCCCTTCAGAGCCAGCATACCCAGACCTCAATCAGCCAGTGCTGACACACCAGCCGGGAGACAATCCACGGTACCAGGGCTGTGCTTGGCGCTAAGATATCACAAGGATGAAAGTAGTATGTGGTTTTATATACATTTTAAACCAAGAAGCCAAACCAACATCCAAAATTTAATGAGCCTCAAGGATAAAGCTACGCTTTTCTCCTTCCCCCACCTCTCCTTGCCATGTGGATTAAAACTGTAAACGCTAAACTAAGCTTCGGGAATTCTTTTGTCGTGCACACGAGAAAACGACAGAGGAGGGACAGAGACGGCATTTTTACATAGTGCCTTATTTTGAAGGGTAAACAGTTCTGGCTGACTGCGTTATACGATATATATGCACACAAGTTCAAGTCTCTCCACTTGCCCTGAGCCCTCCTTGCATACCTTTTGCCTGCCAGGCAAAACTTTTGGTATGCCTGAAGTTTATTAAGGTATATTTAAGTTACGTATCCTAACATTCACAGAAATCTGCCAGCTATATTAAGACAGAAAATAAGAATCGCATTACTGATGAGATTTTTACCTAAGTGTGAGCTATTAAGATCTGGTAATCTAAATATTCTCATTACACAGTTTTACCGTAGTCACTTTTCTGTTCCTCAGCTTCAAACTGGGGAAGAAGAAGCTAAGAAATCAGTTTTGCTTAGTGTTGTAGGTAGGAAAAAAGACAGGAAAGACAACAGCAGCTTGAATAAAAAACAATAGCTAGAACATACCCATGAAAGCGCTGTTACTCATAATAGATGAGGGTTCCAAACTTCTGTTTAAATCAAATGTATCTGAGTTGAGACTTTTGCTTTTCAGTCCAGTTCCTTCATTTTGAATATAAATAGAGTTCATCAATCTGCCACTTGTAGCCTGCGTCCCAATAATGCCGACACACTGCTCAAAGGGATCTTCCTGTGGAGTTGAGTATTGACAGCATTCCTTTTTCTTTAAATATCCAGACTCATAAGGGCCCAAGCCTGCTGTTCTTTGGTCAGGGCTGCAACCTAAAGGAAATGAAAAATTGATTTTATATAGATTCATCATAACAAAGATTGAATTATGACTAAAATGCACCCCACCAACTTACTTGTACTGTATGCTTCAAATGCATCAGAACTGTAAGTGTTTCCTTTTAAATATGAAGTCCCCGAAGTCCCCAGATAGTGGCATAGGAATGGATCTGCAACACCCTCCAAGTCTGTTTCACTGCTGTTATCTAGATGGCAAATGCCTTAAAAATAAAAATGATGTGTTACCACACGGTCTTTTCTGAATTCAGCTTAGAGTTTCTTGAGCAAGTTTTAAGAACCCCATGTGTTCAACTACATTTCATAGTGTAGTTTAGAGTTTGCTTAACCTAACCGTTGGATGAGAATTCTAATTCCAGCAACTGTTCAATTAATTGGCTTGACAGAGAATATGTCACAGTTTGCTTCACTATACAATCCCTGAACAACAAAACAAAACTGTGGGGAGAAATAAGATGGAATTGGGTTACGGGCTGTGGGACGCGCCTGCAGAAGCACGCGGCA
>VZRQ01002269.1:32338-66651 GCA_013397975.1 Machaerirhynchus nigripectus
GCTGGAAGCTGACAGATGGGTGAACAGCGCGTGATCACCCCACAGAAGAACACTTAGAAAGCGTGTTGCTGACGTGGCAACATGGGATAGGTCACATAGTGAGAATTACCGTGTAAGGAAATGCCATGCCTTG
Organism: Machaerirhynchus nigripectus; assembly: GCA_013397975.1. Classification (NCBI taxonomy): domain Eukaryota; kingdom Metazoa; phylum Chordata; class Aves; order Passeriformes; family Dicruridae; genus Machaerirhynchus; species Machaerirhynchus nigripectus. The sequence continues at coordinate 32,472 of VZRQ01002269.1, forward strand.
AAAAAGTGTATAAAACCAGCTCGTTTCTTTTGAATAAACAGTTCAGATTCCCTGCTGGTCTGGGTATGTGTCTTGATCACTCACATTCAATGGTTCCTGAAAGCTGTGGACACAGTCTGTGGTTCTTGATGCACAAAGAGGCTGTTCCTCTCACTACCCTACAAGTGCAAAACTATCTCACCGTCACTCCATTCCCACCTGTCGCAGCTCCTGATTGTATCTCGACCCCAGGCTCTTTCCCAGCAAGCTGCCTTTTCCTCCCTAGTGCAGGTATGTACGGGATTCTTAGGGGCCACATATATAAATGTCAAGTACTGCAGCTTTTAACTTGCAGTCACCTTAAATCCTTTATTGACTCTGACCCTAATGATTTTTTAACAGTCAAGTTTAAACAGCTACACTTAAGTTCCACTGATACTACCACACATGCCTACATCCCACTAAAAGCGCTCTTTTCAAGCTCCAAGAGAAAAAGGCATGCTGTGGTAATTTCTTTTCGACATTCTTGTTTTGCAAATGTCATCATCATTTTAAATTTACCCTTGAGACTAGAGAAAAACTTTCTGATTTAATAAACACCCTGACATCATTTGGATGAACAGAACCAAGTTCCAGTTATTATCTTGTTGAAAAAAACCCAAGCAATACTTTTCACATCCTCTATTAATAAACTTCAGTAAAGATGCTTCTTTAGTGTTATTTCTATTACTTAGACAATAGACAAACTGCAGCTCCTCAAGCCACATGAAAAATCTGCTTAGCATTTTCTACCTACCATTACTGTCCCTCTGCTGCAAGAAATACCCTCCCACAGAAGATGTGAGGAACTGATGGTGACTGCCATTTTCAGATGAGCCATATCCATCCTGTCTTTCAGCCAGTGTCCCCTGGGATGACAGGTAACTTGGAATGTCAGCAGGCAAATTTGTTTCATCTGTGAGGAAGCAAAACACACAAAAGCCATCAGCATACTGCAGTTTGTAGAAACATTTTTAAACCTGTCACCAAAGCACTGAAAGTAACAAATAATTCACCTTTCTGCCTCTGAGTCAAAGCACACAAATGTTCCTACCATAAAGTCACTGCAAAGCAACCACAAATATTTTTCTTTCCTTTCCAAGTCAAACCTTCAGTTTACACACCTGTATTTGTGATGCTGCAATCTTCATTTCTCCTTCTGGTGTGGTAGATGATGACCACCCACACCAAGGAAGTGCCCACCACACAGCAAACCACAGCTATGATCACAATGCCAACTGTGGCCCATCCATCATCATCAAGTGATGGGGCAATGTTTTGAGGAGAGTCACAGGTGGGAGTAGGAATTACATTAAGACGGATGTTGCCTCGTTCTGTTCCAAGAGTATTAGACATTTCACAAGTGTATTTCCCAGCATCTTCTACATCTGTGTCCACAATAATTAGTAACTGATTGCCCGCAGCGAAGAAATGTCTTTCTGTTACCACGAGAGGGCTGTCATCCTTAGTCCAGTTCAGTCGGGGTGGAGGGCTACCACCAGCAATGCACTGTAAGACTGCAGTTTCACCTTTTGTTACAGTTCGATCCAGCAAAGGCCGCAAAAATGATGGTGTTTCTGAAAAGAAAGCACAAGTCTTATATTCTAAATGATCTTGCAAGAAGAAGAAGTGTCCCTTTCCTTCACAGCTCAAGAGGAAAAGCTAAGTTAAATGCATCAGTAAGGCCTAATGAAGCTTACTCTCATTCTAAGAAGAAACTCAAGGATTTGTACTTAAAGCCTACAATTTACTTGTCAATTGATCTGATTTAGATCCTTGATTACAAGGTAAAAAGGCCAAATCATATATGCTTAGGACTGTAGAGAACTACAATAAAAATGGCTAACAAAATGTCAAAGAATCAAAAGTTAAACTAATCTATTGTCTCTAAATGAAAATAGAAGTCCCTTCTTCCCTCCACCCCATGCATACCAGATGTGTATACACTGCGAAAGATAACTAACTTTTACTATTTTGCATCATAACAGTGGTTGTGCTGTTAAGGTTTGCCAATATCTTACCTAGTACTGTTAATGTTGCATTAGCTGAAATGCTTCCAGCAGTGTTTTGAGCTGTACAGCTGTAAACACCGGTGTCCTCGATCTTTACATCAACAATAAAGAATACATCATCTTCAGGCATGACATGCATGCGCCTCTTGCGTGCTGCAGGAAAATCTGTTCCACCGTCTTTCTGCCAAGCAATCTGTGGGATAGGATGCCCAACTGCAGCACATTCCAAACGTGCCATTGCCCCAGCTCGAATGGTTAAGTCCATGGGGATTTTCGTAAATGAAGGCAGCACTAAAGAGAAGTCGGTGATACTAAAATCAATACAGGAAACATACTTTGCCCTTTTTGTACAGCATTTTCTTGAATACCCTTCATGGGCCTAAAAACACTAGAGAAACATACAACCTAAATTGACCAGCAGCCAGCAGAAAGGGAGGGAACTGTGAAGTATGTGAGACCACCTAGATCAAAATCTCATTTTTGCTAACAGCCTCCCACACGACCTTTCCATACCATCTTGAAACAGAGCATACACTTACCTCCTGTGAGGAAAAGATGTTTTTCCATCTTGTTACATTGATTTTGCCAGATTTACAATGAATTGGGTATGTTATTTGTTTTTCCTATACTATCCTTCAGCACACTGGGACCAAAGGTAAAACTGAATGGTGACCTTGGGAGTGGATAAATTTTTAAGATAAAATCTCCTATTAAAGGATCTTCTAAAAGATGCAGATGACAAGAATGGAAAATCTACGATTAGCTATCTTGATTAAAATCATTCTAAGTCCACAAGCAAAACATAACATACTTACTGTTTACTGTAAGTTTGGCTTTGACAGAGTAGGATGAACCAAAATGATTTGAAATAACACACTGGTATTTCCCTTCATTGCTGAATTCGACATTGCGCAGTCGAAGGATGGTGGTGTACTCCATCACTTCTCCGCCCTGGGCCCGGAGGTGTGCGTAGTTCTCCATTTCAGCATCTTGCAGTAATTCGTTGTCTTTCTTCCATGCAAAAGTCATTGGGGAATCACTGCTGCTGGCTGCCGAACACACAAAACTCAAATTGGAGCCTTTAATTGCTGACTGGGTTTCTGGCTGGACAGTGATCTGTGGTTTAGGAAAATCATCTGCATAGAGGAAAAGGAAAAAAATGTATGTGATGCCTGAGGACTCTTTCCAGAGAGTTTGTAAGCCTTGTTTTATAAGTTTGAGAGAAGAGTCAGGTAAGTATTTGTTAAATGGATACACAATGCTTTTGTTTTAAATTTTTTTAGCCTTATGGCATTTAAAGATGCTGTATTTATGAGTTTATTGTGCCAAGCCATCTCTTATTGAAGAGAAAGCACATTTAAAAGCAGACTGCGTGCACGGTTTCTTCAACAGCAGCACTAAAGATGGAAGAACTACCCCCTGACATCCATAAGAACTATTCTGAACATCAATCATGAAACCTACCTCTCATCTTTACGACACCTCAGGCTGCTCTGAGTTTTTCTTTATTGAAAGCATAGCTCTTCTGCTATCAGAAACTGCAAGTTACAATTGAGGGTTTTACCCAAACCCACCAAAAAAATCATGTACAAAAGTCAGTGTTCCAGTGATCTGCATCTGTTTGGGCCAAAGGGGATGGAAGGTCCCTTAAGCAGGGCAGAACACAAGAATTTCAAGAATTCCTGGAGGTCCCTTTACTACTGGAAAGTTACCTTCAAAGTGCCATGTTGTGAGTTTACAGAATTAGTTGCCTTCAGAATTATTTATTCAATTGTGTATATACTGCATGTACAAAACGAGTGGGCAAGCAAATGCTTGGTCTCCCAAAAGCAAAAGCCTTAGCATATTCCCAACTTTCAAGATGTCTCCAATCTCTGGACAAACTTCACAGGAACTACAGGGAAAACCCTGTGCCCCAAAAATTCCTCCCTGAAGACCCTGCTGTTTTTCCTAGCCCCTTTGACTCATCACATCTTAGCTGTTTGGGAACAACAGATAGGGTCAAAGTGTTATTTCCTTGAAAAACCTCCATGCTATTTGTTACAAAAGAAAATGAGACATGCAGATAGCCTAACCTTGAACTGTCTGCAAAACTCCTGCAGGTATGAAGCTGTGCTCCAGTGACAGGGCAACATGAATCTGGGACTCTAAACATGGGCTCTAAGAACCTCCCAGGCCATTTGCTTTTCATGCTTCATACCCATGTCTTAAGTCCTCTGGGACAAAATACACCATTTGCAAATTGAATACATTCACTGACTTTGCACAGGGATAACTAAACAGAACGCTCTGAAGTACCTAAATTAGCCTTGTGAAAGGACAGGAGAATATACTTTCATCTTAATTATTTGACAGGAAGGGGTGATAAAAAGGTCACTCAAATAGGCATACAGTACAGAATACAGAAGTATACACTAGGATAAGACTAGCACTGGAGATTTTAGTTATTTCTGCATAGCAATTGCATTAAGTGCAACGACTGACTCAATACATTTCTTTTTACTAATGCATCTTAAATTTTAAATTAATTATTTTAAAATAACATTCAGAAGCTGAAAGAAAAGAACACAATTCCCCCTGATTTAACAAATGAAAGATACATATTTAAATCCCCAGTTTAATTTTTTGACAGAATGCATTTCTCATAAATTAGGATGTCTACTTCATATATACTCCTTTAGCCACTGAGTAATCTGTAATTCCCTGCATTATGTCAACCTCTCCTTCTCACCAGTAGCTAGAATCTGCTCATTATTTAATTTATTAAATATTTGACCGCTAATAGGAAGGGAAAAAAACCAACATTTTGGTACACTGTTTTATATTCTGCACCTGCTTTCGCACTGAAAAAAGGGTATGAGCAGCAACAGTAAAAATTAACTTAGTTAAATATTATTTAACTAAGTTATATTTTCAGTATATAACTAAGTTATATTTAACAGTTATATTTTCTATGAGAGGAAGTTATTGAGAAGACACTTACTATTTTGTTTCCAAAGAATATAAAGTTTGAATTTTCTTTAGTAACAAAAATAAAATGTATTCAACAAAAATACATGAAACGCAGTTAGCTTTTAAATTTCCCGGTATTTTCAAAGTTCCCACTTTACATATCAGAGTAGTCAAACACACATCTTTACTCTGAATGCTCAGCTTCACTTCGCTTTAAACAGAGAACATAACATAGGTGAAAATGAATGCTACTGAACACACATAGAAAAATTTCATTTTTAAGGCAGATACTATCACTTCAAATTCTCAGTCCTAAAGTAAAAATATTTTAGTAGCATTTACTATCTGTCAAACTGAAATAAAAACCACCACTATTGTAACTGTGGTAATCACATTTTTTTTAAACACAGTTTATATAAAGGCAGTAATTCACATTCTACAAATAATTTTTGAAGCAGACAACAAGCACACATAAAAAAAGTCAGAGCTGAGGCCAGTATGGCTTTTTTACCTCCAAATTTTATCAGCCATAGAATAACCTCAAGACTAATGGAGTATGAAAAAAATTACAAATAATCAAACCCAAAAACTGCATCTTAATTTTGCCAAAATATGTCTCATTTAAAAACCATAGATATCTAAACAATATTTTTTAAATACAGAGGCACATATTTACCCTCACACTCTAATGAGCTTTCACTTGCATGCTATGCAATGTTCTATGCAAGCTGTACTTGAAGTAAAAGTCACAATACCATCACTCCCTGTCTTGTAGAAAGCCACAAGCTTTGAGCATCTACATCACAGTTTGAGAACAAAAGAAAATGTTATTAAGTATCACATCCTCTCCATTTTGTTACAGAAATCACAACATATCACAGAACCACGAAAAACCGCAAGCACGCAGCAAAATTTGTTTTATGGAATGAGAAATTGAGGCTACACTCACCACAGACAAACCCATCCAGACTGACAGCAAAAATACTTCTCCCTTTTAGCAGCTGAGGATGGGCACAACTGGCATTTACAAAGCTCTGGAAGTTGTTCTCTGACATCCACTGTGGTAGCCATTTTAACTGACAGTCACACAAGAGACTTGATGTGTTGAAATGCCTAAGAAAAAAACAATTAAAATCAAAGCCTGTTTCTTTGTTTGTAATACAGATCTGTATGAGCATACTTTGGTAACAAAACCAAGTTTTCAGGCTGAACACACACATTACAAGAGAAAGACAGCAGTATTGTTCAGCTCAAATTAGTGACACCATTTTCATGATTCCTACATGCCACAGAGCAGACGTTATCCTGAACTCCCAGCTTCAGCTCTAAGTAGGGGTTCAGGCAAACAAGCATGCTTGTAGTGTCTCTGGACACAAAACTACAGTCTGCAGCCACACAAACAGAATGGGCGTGCAGGAGTACAGTCCAGAAGGCAGGCACTTTGGAAGTCAACATCTGAGACAAATTCATTCTCTGATTTCCTTATCAGCCAGAATTTATCTTGGTGAAGGTATTTAAAGAGGTGAGTGAGAAAAAAAAGAATAATAATGTGTTGAAATAACAAGTGCAGAACTAGTTATTAGCTTACATAACCTATGGGAATAACTCCATTCAAAATCACCCTTAAAAAACATACTAAAAACCCACAGTCAGTAATAAAATACTGCTTTTCAAATCTCACTTTTCTTGAAAGAAAAACAAAAATAATTCACACAGATCCACAGAATATGCTGAGTTGGAAGGGACTCACAAGGGTCATCAAGTCCCACTCCTGGCCCTGCATAGAACCATTCCCAAGAATCACACCTTGTGCCTAAGAGCATTGTCCAAATCCTTCAGTAATGTCAGGCTTGGTGCTGTGAACTTACCTGGGGAGCCTGTTCCAGTGCCCAACCACCTTCTGATGAAGATCCTTTTTCTAGTATTCAACCTAAACCTCCCCTGACACAACTTCAGGCCATGCTCTCTGTTCTGTCACTGGTCCCCACAGAGCAAAGGTCAGTGTCTGCCCCTCATGAGGAAGCTGCAGATTGCAATGAGGTCTCCCTTCAGTCTCCTCCTCTCCGGGCTTAACAGTCCAAATGACCTCAGCTGCTCCTCACATGGCTTCGCCTCCAAGGTCCTTCACCATCTTTGCTGCCCTCCTTTGGACACACTATTAGTTTAATATTCTTCTTATACTGTGGCTCCCAAAACTGCACCAAATATTCAAGACGAGGCTGCCCCAGTGCAGAGCAGAATGGGATAATACCCTCCCTTGCCCAGCTGGTGATGCTGTGCCTGATGCCCCCCAGCACAAGGGTGACCCTCCTGGCTGCCAGGGCACTGCTGACTCATACTCGAATTTCCCATGACCAGGACACCACGTCCCTTTCCATGGCTCTCTTTTCCAGCATCTCATTCCCCAGTCTGTACCTACATCCAGGGCTGCCCTACCCCAGGTGCAGAATCCAGCACTTTCTCTTGTTGAACTTCATACAGTTGGTGATTGCCCAGCCGTCAAATTTGCTGAGGTCTCTGTGCAGGGCTTCCCTGACTTTGAGGGAGTCAACAGCTCCTCCCAGTTTTGTACCATCTGTGAAACTGCTCAGTATCCCTTGCAGTCCTGCGTCCAAGTCTTCTATGAAGAGCACAGGGCTGAGGATGGAGCCCTGCTGAACCCCACTAGTGACAGGTTGCCAGTTTGATGTCATCCCTTTCAGTATATCCCTCTGCACCTAACCCCTGAGCCAGCACTGTTCTGCACTGATCAATAGAAAAAAAGGGTAAGAGGACAAAAACCCATCCTCGCTAGAATACATTTTTTGCAGTGACCGCTTCACGACTTCTCTGAAGATCTGTCTCTCTGCTACTGGAGGAGAGAATGACCCAATTACAAGCACTGACAACCAGGTCTTTATGAAAGAATTACAGCACTGCATTTCACTGGTCCAGCAATCTTCAGCTCAGCGATAGCACAGCTGATCTTAGAGCACATTACATCAAAGTCTCCCTTATCTAAAACCTGTTAGAGTTCACCCAATTTAAAATAAGGACTTCAGAGACAAGAAACGTAGCAGAAAATTAATGCCTCCTATCCTACACTTTCTCACTTAAATACACCCATCATATAAAAAATAAAAAAACCCCAAAACACTGACATAACCTTTCTATGTTACTTCAGAGAGATTACAGCAGGAATCTATCACTGCATCAGGTGATGTCTTACAAGGCTTTTATTTATACATTTATCAGGATATATACACTTAATAGAGATTATGTCTTCTGATAGAAACTTACAATTCTTTGAGTTTCTTCATTTGTGAAAATGCATTTCCTTGAACTGACATAATTGCATTGTTACTTAGATCTCTAGGAAGAAAAAAGAAAAATAAGATGAGAAGAAAATAATAATTTATTAATCTGAATGGATTTAAGACTCAAGCAATAGTTTGCTATTTTAGTGATAAACAAGGGATGCTCAAGCTCAAAACCAAGAGACACAAATAAGGAGTTTCATAGCATGCTTAATATGTAAGAATTTCTGCCTTAATTCCAAAATTCATACTCAGCTTAACTCCAAAACTAAAAAAAGTTCTGAAGATCACAGTAGCAACCATGGTGACTGTATTGCATCCCAAGTCATAAGCAAAGCTTGTTAGTTCTACTTTAATTTCAGTTAGTATCAAAATTCATTCTATTCCAATTTTGGGTTAAATGTAACTTTCTACTACTTACAAGTGTTCAAGTGCATCCAAACCAGAAAATGCTTTCTTTGTAATGGATCTAATCCTGTTTCCTTGGAGTATCCTGAAAAATTTAAGCACAAGATGCAAAAGAGATGCAATTAAATGGGAGTATTTTTGAGCTGAATAATTACATTTTTGGGATTTGTTTTTGAACTGTGACTCGTATTCACTGCTCATCCATCTCCAATGGAGCAAAATGTCTCACATCTAAAAGATACACATTTATTCCCTTTGAGTAAATATCTAGATTTTACAATGATTTCAGAAGACATTTAAGGTGTACAGTTAAGTGATATGGATTATTGTAAATGTAAAACTATAAACACCTTCTACTTTCATAAATCTGCATTTGAAAATTTCAATGCAATGGAACCACTTCCACTGGATGCTGCTTTACCTTACTGAAGGCTATCCCTGTCATTATGCTTTTGTCATATGATACACTTATTATTTCTTATGGGAAAACCTCATTCTTTGATAAAAAGGTCCATAAATATTAATAATACTTATAATATTTCAGATTAGCTTGACTTGGAAAATCTGGATTTTTTTTTTATTGAAAAGGAACATGTTATACAGAACAAAGTGGTAAGGGAGAAAAAAAATCATTCTTTGCTATGGAAAATTTAATATCCTTAAGTGTTGGGTTTGTCCTTTGAAAGACACATATTAAGCTAGTTTTTTTAAGGCATGATGAGATAAGAATATTGTAGCAATACTCACAGCTCCCTAAGTTTATCTAAGCCAGAGAAAGCACCATTCATATCTTCAATAGTCCACGATATTTCATTGTTTTTCAGATCCCTGTCGAAGATGGAAGGGGAAATCAAATCACAAAAAACTATGAAAAAGAACAAGGAACATGCTTCTTCAACAGCATGCATTATTTTAAAAAAATTCTAAAATAGCTTTCTGTTAGGTTGGATTTTCGTTTAGTTAGCTTTTTGTGGGTTTGTTAAGAGAAGATTTTCCTGATTAACTTTATAATTTCAGTTTTTCCTGAGAGACTTTGAAGATTATTAGTACTTTTCCCACTGACAATTAAAAAGATCACAAACTCAATAATTTTTAGAATGGTGAGAAAATAAACCCACACACCCCTTGAAAGGTATGCAGATACAGGACTATCTTAAGAGAAGGTGCATCACAGGAAGGAAAAGGATCAACTGTTATTCCTTTGAAACAAAACACCCTTATGGCTTTTTTAAAGTCCATAATATTAACACCCAGAGAATCATTTTAACATCCCAAAACACTTGCTTAATTATCTGTGAAGCATAAAGAGATTAGAGATTTGTGTACAGAATGGTGTGTCAGCAAAGAATCAACAGAGTATGCCTGGAGGAGAAAGAAAAATCTACGAGAAAAAGCCTAACACTTAATTCCTAAACACCTCCCAATTCTCTAACTTCCTCTTTATGATCTCCAACTCCCTATATTCTTAAAAAACATCGTGTATGCCCCTCTAATTTGCATCTTTCCTAGATGCCCTAAGTGTGAGTATGTGAGCAAACCCTTGAAAATAACGCGTAGAGGGAAAGGCTATCGTTTTGCTCATCTGGCTGACAGATGGGTCAGTGGAATGCAGTGGGAAGGTTTTAACAAAGTGGAATATATTTAGGTTAGTTTACTTTGTTCTTTCCCTTCCTTTAAGAAATGCTATTTCAAAACATGCTCAAATGCTTGAAGCAATTGTCCAGTCACGACCATGAGTTTTGTCCTCTTATTTCTACCATGAGGGAAAACGATTCAGTTAAGACACAACTATGATCCAGATCCCTAAAACTCTGCGTAGCAGTGCTCTGCTTGCTGCCTTCAAGCAGAGATATGCCTCTCCCACAATAATGCTACTGAATTTGTATCACAGTTACCATCGACATTGTCCACAGCCTTAACAAAAGAGGTACTCCTCCCTTTCCCAACCATTCTGAAAAGAAAGCCTACTGTAACAAAATCCTACACTGATCAGGGGAAGTTAACAAAACATTCTTGTCTATTTCAAAAGGAAAAGAAATAACCTATAAACACAGGATTTTTCTTAAGGTTTTTGATGTTACAAATTGAGTTCGTCAACTTACAAAATCTGTAGACTGGAAAGTCCCTTGAAGGCACAATCAGCGATGTAATTTACTTTGTTGTTTCCAATGTACAGTCCAACCAGCATGCTTAAACCAATGAAGCTTGAATCATCTAACCTTGCTAACTGATTGAATGTCAAATCTCTGCAAATTTAAGGGAAAAAAAAGCATTTTAATGTTCATGCTGCAGTGCTTACTTAACTCAGTTCAACCCACATCAATTTTCAGGGGGGAGCACAATTTTTCCCCTTATGATTATCACAACACCTACTACACCATTTCTGACCACACAGCATTTTGCATTGTTTTGGACAATTCACAAATTACTGCAGAATTAATTTCTGTCATTTGAAAATGACTGTGTTATAGCTTTAGCACAACTGCTACAGTGAAATGAAGCAATCGCAGTTACCTTCAACTTCTTTCAACAAGATATAACTGTCTTATACAGTAAAGTCGTTGTCACCTTGGAAACTTTGCTATGAAAAATTCACAGATCAGTGGTAAGAAGCTCATGTTTTGGCATGTACCCGGCTTTTGAAACTGGAAGAGAATAAAGGTACTCACAGCTCAGTAAGTTTTTGGCAAAATTCCCAGGCATCAGGACTGATCCTGCTGATGGCATTTTGGCTGAGGTGGAGTTGCTGCAGCATCAGCAAGCCATAAAGCCAGCCTTTGGTTACCTCTGTTAAGTTGTTATGGTCCAGCTGCCTACAAACACACACAAACAGAAAAAGACATAAGGTTCAGAAACTAAGCAGCATGCATGCTATGCCACAGGTCCACATCTGACCTCACAACACTGGCTGGATAGCTGGAGCCTCTATTTAAATCTAGAATTGTAGGCATGCATTTAAAATGTGCTGCTCTACACATTCACTACTGACTGCTTGCTGCTTTTCAGACCACACCAGACCATTTTATTTCAAAAACACCTTTAAATTTTACCAAGGAACTCTTATTAATTTTGTACAAATCTACTTAATATGTAATCAGCAGAACCTGCCAGCAGAAGTTTGATACTTACAAGACTTCCATGTTGGTCAAACCCCAGAAAGCACCATCCATGAGCCTTGTAACCCCATTTCTCTGCAGTTTTAATGATTTCAAAGCAGGAAGTCCTTGGAAAGTAAGGCCATCTATTTTTTTGATTTTGTTGCGATTCAGCTCCCTGCAGCAATAAAACTTACAGTTACAGCACTGTAATTTTACCTACATGCCAACAACCTTTCTTTCCTCTCTGGAAACAACTTTATTTAAACACTTTTCTTGCACGTGAAACAGAGACAAGTAATAAAAATCAAACATTTTATTGTAATGCATTATGTTCCACCATGTTAATACTGTTGTGCCTTTCTGGTAGAGGACAAGTACTTGGTAGTTCCTTGACTTTCAGTGAAGAACATTCAGTAGGAACTGGCTTTAGTTCTTCCCCACTCCTCTCTGAATACTTTCAGGTGATAACACATTTTTGCCTTCCTTGCAGATAAACTACCTCACATAACTCGGTCAGCATACCAACTATGAACAAGGGAACATTTTTAGGCAAGAATATTACCAACATCCAAAATTTAAGGTGAATCTGAAGATCAGAAAGTCTACCAAGATCATTAACAAATCCTGAGCTTTGCAGGACTGTTCTCATCCTCTTCTACTGAGGCCTGAGTAAAACCCACCCTGCATTTGTATATAGAAGAAACAGTCACTGTTTCCAGAAGTGTCAAGAACCCTAATATTTCAGTGTTCTTATAACCTACCACTTTCAATGTTAACCTAAGAGACTTTGTCATTTTTAACTCCTGACTATCTGACATGGAAAATACGTATCCAGGATTTGACCAAGTGCAACCCATTCTCTTGTCCCTTTTCTGCACTTTCTAAGTTTTCCAACAACAAAAAAAAATATCCCACAGTCTCTTTCATATAACTTTATTATTTATTCGGTAAAACATTTATGGACAGCACTATACCAGTAAAGTTAAAGATCTATTTATTCAAGCATATGGCTTATTGTCATGCCATCTTAAAGCAAATGAATTTCCTTCACTTCACTGTGAAAGCACAAAGTAAGTAAATGACTGCTTCAGTGAACTACATCAGTTTGCTTTATTTACTATTTTACTCATGCTTTTTTACAGAAATATTGCTACTACTCCTTTTCCAGCCTTTTTTTTTTAACTTTTAATAGGCAAACACAATTTTAAACAAAAAGACTGTTCACATCTCACCAACATATAAGACTAGTTTTGTTCAGTACAACGCTGCAGTTAGTAAGGGTTGTAGTAATATGTTTTCTCTGTCTGACCCACTCTGCCTCTGGTTAAATTAAAGGCTAAAGTTCAAGCACTGCTAGTGCTTTGGAAAATCTGAAAACAATTAGTCAATTGTAAGTTACACTTACAGGTGCTGCAGATGGGACAGTTTAAACATCTTCTGAGGAATTGCTGAAATTTTGTTCCTGTTCAGTTTCAATACTTGAAGTGTGGTAGACAAATTGTCAAAGGTACCAGGCTCCATAGAGGTTATTCGGTTACTATTAATATACCTGTTGAAACAATGTCTAGAAGGTTAAATTTACAGTTACTTAATAAATTCTTAACAACAAGTAGTGAAACACAAAGCTCTTGTGGTGCTTACTCATTTATAAATGGAATTTTATCATATTAATTACAGCTCTTGACAGCTTATTCTATAGCCAATAGTATTTCACCACCACCATTTTACTCTACTCTGCCAGTGTGATAATGGAGAAGATAATGTGGCAATCCTGTTACTTTTTTATCAGTGAGTATATTTGGCATTGCCATATTTCTGAACAAGAACTGAAGTGTATTCACAAGAAGTCTATCAAACTTCATATAACTACAAACTAGCCTATCCATAGGGAACCTAAATTCATTTTATTAAATAATTATTTCTCTCAAGAGACGTCTGTTTGTTTCATCTCAAAATAATGGCCTTAGCTTTTTTTAATGAATTAAAAACATCTCATTGTAACAACTCATATATTCAAGTTAGCAGCTTATCTTAAACTAGACAGGTGAAAGGAGAATATTTAATGTCATTCTAATTAAAGGAAGATTTAGTACCTTAATAAACAGCTGCCAATCTAAATTATCAAAGAAGATTTTTGAAAGTAACTTGAAAGAAGGAAAAAGAAAAAAGTAATTTTTACTTACAGATACTTGAGCTGTAGTAATGGAAATGATGACATTTTTAGCTCCGATATGTTGTTGTTGCTCAAGTCCAAAGTTTCTAGGCTCTGAAATGGCTTCAGATGTTCAGACAAAATGTTGGCAATCTTGTTACTGGTCCTAAAATTTAAGGGCAGTAAGCAAAAGACTGTCATTTCCAGAGTAAACACATCTTAACTACACAACTCTGGCAGAAGTTAGTTCTTAATTCCCCTAACTGAAAATAATTTTGAGTTACTGAAAATCAATGAAGTATGTTCTTTATGCATAACATTAAAATTCCTGAAATAAAAAAATTGGAATAGTCTAAATAAATGTTCATTAATATTTTTTAAAAGATAATACCAGGAAACTATGAAAAAAATTCAATACAATCAAATGACTGCAATTCATGGCTGTTAAAAAGAGATACAAAACTCTATAATCATCTGCTTCTGAACAGTAAAAATATCTGGTACTTGCATGGAACAGTATGTCACAGTATTGTAATGAAATAAGGTTAGAGCTGGTTTCTATTTTAAGAAGATTACTATCACAGTAGCTAAATACAGTGCTGCGCATTTTTTTGAAAACTCCCTTGGCATGAAAGTCCAACTGAATTTCCAGGAAAAAACACAGAGCTAGATTATAAAAGATACAGTGCACCCCCTCTGAAAAACATTCTGTAATTGTGGAATTAGAACTAGTATTTCAACCTACAGATTTTTCTAGTGAGTTGGCAAAGAACAAAAATTCTACATATTAGAGGTCATTACAGGAGTTTTGGACTTCATGTCTTGTCAAACTTCAGCTCAGCATCACACCAAATTCCACAACAAAATGTATGCAACAATCTGAAGATGTCGGTATCGTAGTCTGCTATAAAGAACACCCCTTCTTCCACTTTCAAGGACATTAACTTTTTCCAGTGACCCTATTTCATGTTCATACCCAGCAACCTACCAGTTTTTCCACCTCAGCAGCATTATCTACAGAATCATACAGGAACATCAGCAACATTAATACGGCTATTGGTTTGGGGCTACCAGTAAGTAGGTGAAAGCAGATAATGACGAATTAAACAAATGTAACCTGAAATTATTCTTGTTACCTTGTTAAGTTCCAGTCAGCTCTAGCTGTGGTACATTCTGTACCTTGTCTGATGAATTACCAAAATTCAGGAGCTTTCCCCAGATTCTAGAGATTGCAGGCAAATGCAATTTTAGTAAAACTATCAACAAGAATATTAATTCTGGAAGGTGTTTACTTTTACTGGAAATACTTGCTCTGGATCAACTAGTAAGCTACACATTAGGGTAGTATGGACAACCCTCATGTATTCAAGGGGTTTGGGGAACTACTGCTCAAAGACAAAAAAGTCCTAACTCACAAACTGAACCAGAAGTGAGATTAATGGGCTTTCCGACCACATGTGGGAATGGGTAAGTGATCCTGCAGCCCCTCCAACACTGAGCTTGTATCATGTTTCACTCCTTAGGCTGTCTGGTAGAGGTACAGTGCATTTTTTAACTCTTAGGTGAAAGTATTTATAACAAATGGAAACAAATTACTTTAATAAAAAACAACAACAAACACCACCACCATGTGTCAGTTCCACCCGGCCAAATAAGAATGTGAGTTAGATAACAGGTCATAGAGCCTTGCATTTATGCATTAGTTTTGTTTATAAGGTAATTACTAACAAGGTATTAAAACTGCCAATTACTTGAATGACGAATAAAATTTTCCTTGCAGTAAAAGTGTGCTCCAGCAGAAGCCAGCAATTTCCTGAACTGCACGCCTCCTAAATTGCAGTGTGAAAGTGTTCAGTTATAAGACGGCTTGCACAGTACTGTCTTTGTGTCAGCATTGCTCCATAAAACAGAAATTCCTCACAACTGGCAGGATAATAGCCCCTGTATTACAAAGTTTAGTTGGACCTAATGGAACCAAATAAAACTCTTACACAGTCTTCAGATTAGCACTCAAACCAACTGGCAAATTACCTGACACAGACCAGGTTACAACAGAAAAAAAAAACCACAACCAAACAAAAAACCCAGAGCTTGCTTGTTTCAGGACATTTTTCTTTTTTTGGAGATGGTAAGGCCATATTGAGGAGTGATGAGCAACTTCTTTTGCTCACTGAAACTGCGCTACACATCACAGTCCTAGTCAAACTCACAATCAAAAAATCAAACCAGCCCTTACTGCACCTTCCTGCTTAATCATATTTGTAGAAGTTACTCAGTTGCAAAATAGCTGAACAGTTGACTCCCTATTGCTCCAACACCCTAATCCAGTTTCTCTTCGAAAAAACCTAAGTGTAATAATTCACACCTGGAAGATTATTAAGCACTGAAGACATCCAAATAGTTTAAGACACAACTTTATTTAAAATGAGAAAGTTTAACTCTAATTTGATTTTTCTTCATAATCATCACTGAAGCAAATTGAAAAAAAAACAATGTATCACCTTTCTCGTAACTGCCAAATCACCACCAAATGAAAACACAAGCCTATCTAATTGTGAAGACAGAACCAAACAGTACGTGTGTGGGCACAATGACATAAAAGTTTTTTCACTGAGAGGAGGGCGGGGGTAAGAAAACCCAAAAGAAAACCTTTCCTGTGAAATGCTCGTACTGCTGTGCTCAGACAAAAGGAGCTGCATACGCCCCACAGGTTTACTTTCACAAACCTTCAAGGGGAGATGAGAGAAATAAGAGATCCCCTGCAACAAGAGAACCAGCACATCAAGTTCTCCCAGTAACGAACCTGCAGCAATGCGGTAACAATTTCTTCATGTGGAAGGAACAGCAACATGCTGCAGCTTCCTTACAACTTCTCCTGTTACAGCTAAAGCAGCAGGAGCACCAAGGAATGCAGATAAACCCACCGAAAATATCTACATTAATTTGAACATGCCTTTTGCAATATGAGTGCCTACACCCTGACTTGCAGCAAAAAACCCCACAAACCAACGACCATGAGTGCATACAGTCTGATTTAATTACTTTTACATAAGCCTGCGTGAATGCCAGCTTAAGGGAGAATACCAGTTTTTCATTATGTGTATGAGAAACCTTAGCCTTCCCTCTTAACTTTCATGACTTTAAACACACCAGTAGGCCAGAAATCTTTTAACAGCCCTATCAATCCTGATTTTAAGATTCATTCCATGTAAACAGCTACCATATATCTGACATACTGACTTGTACTTTCCTTACTCTGGGGAAATACAAAGCAGGACAGAAACTTCTGTATCCATTTTGCTGAGCATCTAGTTAATGCCTTTCAGATATAAAAGCTCTTAAATGCTCAAACATCCCTCCCCGCCCCAGTTTTTTAAGATCTGGGATAGTCATACTGTCTCTTGATAAGGATTTCAGTATGAAATGTTTTCTACTGAAGAAAAATATACATGTAAGCTTCATGGTCCTGACGAGTTGTAACTCATCAAGCACAGTGTAACATGGAAAATCCAAGGCAGGAACAGATCAAGACCTGAAGTCCTATCTTTTGTTTCTCTTTGAAATCTAAGCACAAAAAAAGACTCCTGCACTTGCAGCATAACTTTTTCTTCCAGCTAGATCCTGATCTCCAGTGTTTTGAAAACTTCTTAGTTGGATCTCACCCTACTATCCTGACAAGGAGTATGCGTAGGAGCCTGGAGGAGGAGTGACCTGGTAAAAAACAAGTTGTCTAGAAAGACAATTTTGGAGAAAAGTCCATGCAGCCTGTTCTGCATAACTGTTAGATGTAAAGTAACTATCTTAGCATGTGTGTATCTGGACTAATACAGTACCTCCTTTCCCTCAACTAAGCCCTGAGAGGCAAAATAATCTGAATCACAAACAGGCAAATTAAACCACAGTGGAATCTCCTGCTGGAAAATACAAGGATATGTACAGAGCAAAAAAAGATTCTGCTAGGACTAGATGTATCTTTCTGACCAGTGCTGAGGCTGAGACATGGAAATTCACAGATGCCTAGTCTATCTTGTGTTTATATGGATTCCAGATTAGAGCTCTTTTGGAGGCAGTCCTATCAGAGTCCTTGCAAAACCAATGGGACTGTTCACAACTGAGCATGTTCTGGGTGGTCTCCACTGCATGCCACTACAACTCACAGCTTCCTTTTAAATTTTTTCTGGGTTTTTCACCTGTTCTTGCCATCACTCACCAGCTGACATCATATTCATATAGCTGGCATGTTATTTGTTACACTCCCCCTCCTCCACTCCCAAACTCCTTTGGGAACAATGATGTAAACATTCTGTGTGGAAGAAAACTGAAGCAAAAAGAAAAACAAATTGCACTAAATACAAAGGATCAAGACTAATTGGAAGTGCTGGAAGATACGTATCTTGTGGCTTTTAAGACTGGACAACTTTAAGGAACACTTATCAGAAGAGCCTCGGTAACTACTATTTCAAGAGCAAAAATGTTCTTTTTTCTTCAATTTCTACTCATTTGACTACTGAGCCATATTGCAATGAACAATTACACCAACTACAATACTGAAATTGTGGTTTTAAGCTGAACACTACCCTGAAAAAAATGCAGCCTCTGATATGAATGGGACTACATGCTCTTCTCTCCATTAAGACACCCAACTGGACTGACTTAAGGAAGTCTGGGTTTTTTTTTAATATTTTCAAGTGTTAGTCATAGAAATATTACAAGTGAAATTGTTTTTCTCCAAGACAAAGTTAGCAGAAATGGAGCCCAGATTCTGGCTCACTTTCAGTTCTACTGGTGGATTTACAAGTCTGATGCCTCTTTCACAAACGAGCTTCTTGCGTTCCTTGCAGCAAGCAGCTGTTCTTTCTTTTGAAGATCTCATGCCATTGAAGATTCCATGACTCATGCCTCTCATTCCTCTTTCAAGCCAGATGTCAGAAAGATTCTGCTTTTACATTTTGTGTTTTTTATGGTATACAGGCATAAAATAGAAAACGAACTCAGAACTCTGTAGGCTACTGATAACCTGTCCAAAACTTGAAACCAAAGGTTGATTCCCAAATCAAACACAAACTGGGAAAGGGGGAAGATACAAACTGAAACAACTCTGCGATCAGATATGTTTTCATCATCAAAAAGAAGAGAGGCAAATCCAAACTTTCAAACACATGATACTTCCGTAACAATTCTCTTCTGATTCCAGTCATAGTACCAATATGCAACTAATTAAGCTTTCCTACCAAACACACATCTTAATACTGGTGTGTGTTTCCAATTCAGTTTTCTGGCTTTTCCAAAATAATCACAAGTTACTTAGCATGTGTTAGACAAGTGAATGTGTAAGTTCATCTCTTTATTTTAACAACTGTAAACAAAAGCAATGCAGGCATAACTATTTTGGCAAGAGCTGACAACAGGAATAACAGACCACTGCAGACTTAGTGTGCTCTGTGACAGTTAGTTAATGCTAGAATCTTGGAAAATTTTAAATATGACCTAGATTAAACCCAGCATAGTTCCCTCCAGTGTTATAAATCATCTTTCTAATTTAATGTATAGAGTTCCTAAGTAAAAACACCTATCCTTTATTGTTACAGAGCAACCCTCCCTTTTACAGGGTGCAGACCAAACTCTAGGCAGTTTAGACTGCACACCCTTCTAGATGTACCCCTAACTTCAATCATTAATACAAGGTGAGGAATGTTCTCCCATCCACTTCTCTTTCACTCAAGGCACAAGGGTTTTCACCGCTCTATTGCAATCACCACCACCAATTCTCTAAAACATAATCCAAACACCGACCTCTTGATTTCATTCTCACTTCTCTCGTTTTCCATATCATACGCCCTACTCCTCTGTAAAATTCCTACCACTCTTCCATTCTGTCATATCAGAACAGTGTTCTCTATTTTTGTAGTCCATTACTATCCTTTTTAACTCACCTTTTCCTTTACTGCTCTGATCAGAAAATCCTGACAGATTTATCCACTGCAAATAGCTCATGAAGTCTGCATTCTTTTCCATTCTCATTGCAAAAGCATTAATCTAGGCTCTCAACTCTTTGTATTTTTGCTACAACAAAGTCTGAGTTTCTACATACTTCTTCTCTTTCCCATCATTCAGCCTAAATTGCTACCATAAAAACTGAGTTTCCATGTCTGTAAGTCTGACTAAGTCAGGTTCCTTTTCAAATTCTTTCATTTACTTCCTCTTAAGTCTCCACACCAAATGTCAAAAGACTGCAAGAACTAATTCCAGTAAGCTCCTCGCTCTAGCTTTTTGCTCCCAACTTCAGACCAAGTCACACATGGTTTACCATCACTCTCATTTTTGGGACATTCTCCAAGTAGCCTTATGCCTGAAGCCCAGTCTGGCATTCCTCTATCCTTTCTTTCAATCCTTCTTCAAAACAAACTCTTCCAGGCAGCATCCAAATCTTAATCCTTCCCATAATAAAGTGGTAGCTGAGGAGATGACAAGGATGTAAAATATTTGACCAACGTTTTCTTAATACTGGGATCCAGACTCCAGTTTAGCATGCTAGCTTTATAAACAAACAATACCACTTTCTCTGGCAAGCACAGGACGGAAAGGCATCCACTCCTACTGAATGTAAGCTTTCATTTTCAGGAGTTTCATCTGAACATGTTTCTAAATGCATGCTGAGACAGTGTTCTGGATTTTACACACAGCTTTCACTCCCAGACCACTGTGAGATGACAAAGAGGCAAATTTCTCATACCTACCCCTATTCCAAATAACCTTGAACACATGGGTTACAAAAAATAAAAACAAAACACCAACCTTCTGTCTTTACTGAAGGCCCTTCACAGGGGTTTAAGTTACTGCCACAAAGTGCAAACTATCACTCTTATTTACAGACTGTCAGCTGGGACAAATGTGTAATTTATTTGGCATGTTTGTTTCCATTAGTTGAATTTTATTTCTCAATGACTATCTGAAGCCTGATCTGCAATGCTCATTATCACATAACATACATAAATCTACTCTTCCACATTTTAAACAGAAAGGGACACACAATACTAAAAAAACCAGAATCCCCTTCTCAGTAGCAGAAGGGGTTAATTGCCATTTTTCTGCAGTAACTATATTTGTGCATGCAGCTAAGTAATCACACTAATTTTGTAGTGGCTGATCAGAAAGCTACACTTTAAGTTGAAACAGATTTTCATACTAGGAAAACTTGTGACCTGTGCAGTGACATAGGACTGGCCACTTCACAGTTCTTTTGTCCTGTTTTTATCTCCTGATCTTTTCTATTAATACTTTTGTTCATTTACCATTTTCAACATCCAGGATACAACACGTATCTTCAAAGTCACAGAATTTATATTCAGCACATACTGACAGAAAGACATTACAAACCAAAGGCTGTAGAAAACCTTCAGAAAAGTGGCTTGTGGATTCTGTTCATCATCTAACAAACACATGGATACATTTCAAAAAGCTGCCTGAATTTTGGCAGCACTTTTAGCTATCTCAGAACTCAAAAGTGAATGGTCACGCCTTTAACGCTTCCTGGACAGACAGAGTTGGAGGGTTCCCCCAGCAGAGCAGAGAAAAACCTCTACTATGTTAGTTTTCATTATGTCTCTTATAAACAGAAGATTTCATGTTCTAAAAAAAAAGTGAAGCAGGAACCTAATATAAAACACACATTAATGTAAGACTTGAAAAACATTCCTGAATTGTGAATCATCCATGCTCCCTTTAACTTCCACACCACGACTATTGCATTTTCATCTCTGGCTTTACTAAGACCAAATATTTGTTTGTGTTCTAGACTAATGTGATCAGTCCTTACAACGTAACAGTTTAAATCACCTACACCATATGCACTAGTGCCTTTAAATAAAATATCTCCTACTCAATAAAATGTAAAGTTACAAGTTTATTTAAAACACTCCATTGTTGAAAACCAGTCTAATGTTAGAATTTCACTATAGGCTCTAAAGACTTGGGCATGTACAGCTTTTCTAGTCCCTACTGACTGCAAGCAGATTACTACATAACATATCCCGGATGTGGGTAATGAGAAACACAAGGGTTTTAATATTACACATATGTTTTGATAAGAACAAAAAATTCTAGTTGGAGAGGCAGCATACTTTAATACTCAAAGCTGTTCTGTCTCTTCATAGGCACTGCTACCTTCCATTTTCCACAGTAGTCAAGGATACAGTGTACTGATGATGTTGGATGGCGTCTACAATTACGTATTTTTAAAAATTCTGCAAGTAGTATGGGATTCTTATCTAAACTGTACATCCTTAAACAAAATCTTAAATAAGATTGCTGAATTTGCAAATCACTGTCTCCTCCTTACAAAGCACCAGTAACATTAAAAGTAGTTAACATTTGCAGAAGAATTTTAAAGTAAAACCCCTACGCAAAAAGTAGTTGGTAGTTAAACACCAAGCAGGACTTCTATACAAGGCTATCGACATTATTTGGTTTCAATCTATTTCTGGATTTTTACCCTAGGTCCAAAACTACAACTGTGATAGACCTAAAAGGCAGTATTAGTTTTCCTCTCATGTGTCAAGATTACTGGTTCAGGCAGATTTTTAGGATAAACAGGACAGAACT
Organism: Machaerirhynchus nigripectus; assembly: GCA_013397975.1. NCBI lineage: Eukaryota > Metazoa > Chordata > Aves > Passeriformes > Dicruridae > Machaerirhynchus > Machaerirhynchus nigripectus. The sequence continues at coordinate 55,009 of VZRQ01002269.1, forward strand.
GGTACATCTTGGATAAGCAATGTCATTAGAATGGAAACAATATTCAGAACTTTCGCTTGTTCTCCTGGAACGAGGGCGTTAGTGCCCATTTTTGTACCTGATACAAAAGCAATCCACCTCTCTTGGAACAGTAAAAAGTAAATTTTTACTTGGAACAGTAAGAAGTAAAAAGTAAATTATTTTTAAAATGAAGAATTTTCTACTGCAACTATCTAAAGCAATTCTACATTAATTTAACATTTATTTCAGGAATGCAAAGTAGAAAACATCTAACATTTTATTTCTAGGGATAGATAAATACACCTACATTACTGTGTGTGGTGTCCACACGTTATATTTCTGTGGTAATCAGTTGTTAAATACAATATTCTCCTCAAAAGCTTATGTTGCCAGCATATGGGGGACGTGGCCTCCTGGGTAGAGCTATTGTGCTGACAGTCTCTGGCAAATACCTGAACATCCCTATTCCTGCCTTAATATACTGCTCTCTTCATGCCTTCTCTCATAGAAGTTATATAAAAGCACTTGGTGGCTGTGCAAAAAGAACACCCTGCAATTTAATTTTCAAAAACTTGACCTAAGCCTCCTGACCAGACACAGCCCAAACTACCACCCACGTAGCTCACAGCAGTATCCAGATTCCCAGGAGGCTCACATGCTCTCCTGTGACATACAACCAGATACATACTCATCACATAAATAAAATCATAGATATCTCCAGCCATGTAATAAATAGTGTGCCTGAATATCCTCGTATATTTACTCCCTCACACTGACACATCTTCCCAGGGTGGTGGTGAGGGGGTGTGCCTGCCTGATACTTTTCACTCCCAAGATATTCAACCCTCAACTGGCATCAGTAAAAACAAAATGTTAGCATTACTGTTTCATGTTACAGACAGACTGGGACCATGAGACTGGGAACATCTCCTGCTCTGAGTATGTTTATCCTGAATAATTCATTAGTATGTAAATATCTCATTTAGATAAAATATCAATTAGATAGCTAGCAATGAGGTAGCTCCAGAAATGGAAACTGGACTAACATGATAATCCACCCATGCTTGTTTATACTGTTCAAAGAATTCAGACATACATGGCTGTGTGGACTAACCTGCACTATTATGGGACATACCAGCAGTGTATTTTCCTCTGCAGGGCAAGAAAATCCTTGCAGAACAGGTAAAATTCTAAGGCTACTCAGCTCAGTGAGAACTCTTAAGTGAAAGAAAAGAATCTTGTAAGAGAGCTTCTTCAGCAATGAAGATATTGTCAAGAAAAGAGGGTACCACTTCTACAGCATTCCTTGAAGATTCCTTGGAAAAAAACAGCTGGCTTTTCAACTGACAGTAATGAACCAACATATGTGTATCTCATAAGAAGTGTAATCAAATCAAGTTTCAGAAGGCTATCACCCTCTTTTCTGCTATTATTTGAAAGCCAGAACAAAGACTCAACATGGAAACAGTGGTTTGCTTTGGAAAAGCTCCACAAGCTCCTTTCTTATAGACGTTTAGAATCCTGGAAAAAGTAATCAGATGTTTCTCTGAAAAGTAGTTCTACACCTTATATTCTAATTGTTCCATATGTGTTCTCTTCGCATGACTTAGATACATTAACTCAGTTCAATTCAACCCCTTCAAATAACATCCAGCACAGAAAAACCAAATGCATCTATTTTTTTACTTCTAAAAAAAAAGTATTATTAGACTATTTGTCCGTTTATGATACCACAATACTATGTACATTTTTATGCCAAACAGCTGTATGTTTATTTCTCTTTATACTATTTTCTATAAAATTAGATTTAATATCTTTACATAAAAAACATCCAACCAGTAAGAAACAGGAGGCTCAGGGGAGACCTTATCACTCTCAAAACTAGCTGAAAGGAGGTGGGGGTCAGTCTCTTTTCTCAAGTAACAAGCAATAGGACAAAAGAATTGTGCCGTGCAAAGTTTATACTGATATTAAGAAAAATTTCGTCATGGTAAATGTTGTCAAGCATTGTACCAGGCTGCCCAGGAAAGGGATTAAGCCACCATCTCTGGAGGTATTTACAAGATGGGCAGATGTGGCTTTTACGGACATGGTTTAGTGGTGGCCTTGACAGTGCTGGGTTAGTGGTTGGACTTGATGATCTTAAAGGTCTTTTTCAACTTAAACGATTCTATGATTCTACTCTACTTTTTAAAGAAAACCAGTGCAAAAGAAACAAGATGATTTTTGAACAATACAATACCACTCTGATTTTATATTCTATGTTCATGTGTTTTGATATAGAACAAACCACTATCTTAACTACTGTAGACTGGTATTCATAAGTTAACACGAAACATTAAAATAATTGTTTCTGCCATTATTAATCTCAAGGAATCTCTTCTGCAGTCATAGACTATTAAATCTCAGCTGAAGCAGTTACATCCAGTAATCTCCTCCACACAGAATTACAACAAAAACAAGCTAACACCCAACCAGAGTAATTTTAACTGCATTAGTAGTGTGATAACAGCTTTTAGAAAATACCTTTTTTTTTTCTTTCAAGGGTAAGCATATACAGTGCATAGCACAGATCTAACAAGATTTTTTCATGTTTGACCACCTAAATAAATGCACCAAGCCAGGGACCTAAGGATATGAAACAAACAATTCAACAATGACTTAAAATCATTTATTCTCTCAGATGAATACCAGAATTTTTGCACAGCTGCGAAAGAATGATTTTAGGTTCCTCTAAACTTTTTAAGTTTCCATGAGAAGGAGAGATGCTAAGAATTCGAAGTAAAGCAAGATGATATAAACCACTTTATTATGATAATATTTTTAGCCTTGTGGTAAAAAGGACCGTGGCAAGGTGGTAATATGAAATACAATCTTTAGATCAATTAGATGCTTAAACTACAGAATGCTATGCCTGTGTAAAGGTAGTGCCAATGCTACTGCAAAATAAAAGATGTGCTTAAATTCAACAGTTATTTGTCAGATGCTGTCTGCTTTTTCTTTAATTCTTTTCTGATTTTGATCTGTAAGAAACCACATCAGTATCAAATATCACTTAGGTCTTATTCAAACAGAGCAGTCCAGACACAGCGGCTGCACCAGCTGACTTAACTGACCTAGGCCTAGAGTAAAAACAAACCCCTATAAATCACCAGATGTAAGCAATTGAATAGTGATCAATTTAATTAACTGAACAGCTTTCCAAAGTTTATTGTATTGTTTTAACCCTTCAGGATTCTTCAAAAAAGGTAACTTGCAATTTGTATTCAAGGACAGGATTTGGCCAAAGGGCTACATATTAATAGCTTTAGACATTTTAGATTCCCATTGATAAAATGCAAATCCTACACATGAAAACCAGGTCTTTTCTTTTTTTCTAACTAATTGTATGATAGTAACTACTTTTCTACACCTTCCTTCAACAGTTTATTGAAACTTAATCACAGAAAAAAAAATCCAACCGGCTTATCGTTAAAACATGAGGACTAAGATTTAATTTAAAATCAACTTTTTTGGTTATGGGCCCTATATGCCTTTTACAACTTTATACTCATATTACAAATGAACACCAAGTAACCTACTCATTTCTTTCATGCAAAGCAATGAACATGGACATAATCATGTATCACAATTTTATGTATTAACTGCAGTCATAAAAAAATGTGCCACATCAAAACGGGCTCAAAAAGAAATTTTCAAGACACTGGCAGAACATCTTCTAACCTAGCTACTTGTTCTGAAGCTGTATCTGGAGGGGATTTCCCCGTTTTGTCCAGTGAAATTAATGGAATTCTGCCATGATTTAACACATCAAGATCTCAGCCAAGATGCATAACGACAGAGTAAGTCTTGTTTTAAAGACAGCACTGTACAAGTTTGTGTAGCATTTACTGATGTTTGTGAAGTGCCTAGCAGGACTGAGGCTTCTGGGCACTACCACAACATGAATTAATTCTCATGCAGTCTTTGTATCTGGGAAGCACAAAAACTACAAGGATTAAGCTCAATTACACACATTTTAAAGAACTAGTAAAGAACATGACATAATCAACTTCCTAACCACAAGCTGCTCTATTTCCAATTATTTCACTTTAATCTCTGTAATGCACACATTTCCATGAACCCTGTAGAGTTAGTTCCACTAACTAGGGACAAGAATAACATCTACTTACAAAGACAGAAGAGTTATATTTGCTGAGACTGGTCCCAGATCTGGAATGGTCTCCAATTCATTGTTGTTCAACTTCCTATTAATATTACAAAACGGAGAGTTAGCTTTGATGTTAATCAGAAGTATGTACATTGGACTTGCTAAACTGCTGAACTGTGTCACCTCAAAATTAAAAAATAATTCCAGTTTCACCTAATGTAAAATATCAAAACAGCAAGTATCTTTGTTGTTCATGCAACTATCCCAAGAGAAATAACTATACAATTAGCATACACAAACACAGGTTGGGTATTTTTGGTTGGGGTTTATGTTTTGGTATGGTTTTTAATTAAGACAAATTAACTTACACTTCCTGAAGACTGTGAAGGTGATCCAAGATACTGGTCTTGATTGAAGATAACTTGTTGTGACTTAAGTCCCTATGAGGTTACAAAAACAAGCACCCCGTCAGTTTTGTCACACAATATCAGGTAAAGCACCACAATTTCAATCCAAATTATGTTCTCACTTGTCTCCAAGTACATAAAAAGATTTTTGTATTAGTAAAATTAGACTAGAAACTCATTTGCTTATACAAGGTATAAATATACAAATACAAATGCAAATACCTTGATCACTGCTAGCAGTCTCAAAGAAATTCCTGTATCTCTGAACTACGTAGAACTGTTCATTGGAATGTGCATGAGACCCATGGAAAACATCTTAAGATTTTGACTCAGATACACCAACAACCCCTCCCCCACATCCCCTCACAATGAAAGATATGGCTAAAACAACCTTTTGGTTATTTTAACAACAAAAATTCAAAAACCAGTAGTCATTGCAGTGTCATTCCTTGGGTTCATCATAATATTTGTATCATTTACTCTTCTCACCCACATCTCTAAACCAACGCATAGCTCACAAATACACAATGAGGACTGTCCATAAATTGAAACTGTATTTTCATGCTTTCACAAAAGTTCAGGACACCATTCCCACATAACCAAATTTAATGGAGATCTTAAGAAATAGCAGAAGAAAACAGACATAGCAAGGGGTAATTCTGAGTTTTAAGATGTCTGTGCACCAGTGGTACTAATACTACACTTAATTACACTTGAAGTAGCTCGAACACTTAGCTTGTGCCATGTTCTATTGAAGATCCCCAGTATATGATGCAGTTTATATGCAATCTTGTTAGCACTTTTGCAGTGTTTCCTATGAAACAGCCCAGGTACTAAAAATGCAACACTTTGTTGACCACAATAAATACTTTTCCTTACAGTGTCATGTATCTTTACCCTCTCACACATTTATGCCCTCGAACACTTCACACAAGAGTCCTAAGAAATTTTTGCTGTAGCCTCAGAAGTACTGGAAACATAACAGAAATAAGAGTGACCATAAAGTAAGACAGAAAAGCTAATTGCAGGAACTCAAACCTGTACATCTCTAAACCTCTGCAGAAGTGGTACAGACTCACAACTCATCTTGTAACCATGACTAGCTTTGTCGAAGGGCTCCCCCCTCTCAGTCACTCATCCACCCAAATGTGCACTTTTCTGTTCCCCTATTACAGACTATGACTACCTCACCAGCATCAATCCAGCCATCTGCAAGCATTTGTTCCAAGTTAAAACACTGCATTTATCCAAGCCAGCAAACAAAAATGACATTATTTTTAATGAGTTCTTAAATTCACTCCAGCGAGTGTTTGTAATGCAGACATATAAAGAAATTAATCAGCACACCTCAGCAGTGAGCAGCTGTAGCATCAGGTAAACAGTGCTTTAAAAAGCACCTTCTTGAAAAAAAATTGCTCACACTTCATGTTACTCTTCCCCATGCTAATTAAGCACTGAAGAGTCATCCACCATGCCTGGGGTCCTCATCAAGCCACACAGGCGCAAAGTGCTATTTCAAGTTGAATCTATGAGGAAACTACATGATTCCTCCTCACTTTTTCTGGGTAAAATGACTCAGTACAGTCATCTGTGCTGAGCATGCCAAACACAGGCCTGACTGCCACAAATATGTCTACTCTCCATCTATAGTTCCAGAAGTGAAGAAACCTGAGTAACAGCATATCCCTGCTGCACACAGAGCAGAAATGGCTTAAATGAAGCCAAGTTCAGGGTCTGTGCTAGGCATTCTGCTCTGTGACTAAGCCCTGAAAACCACAGATCCAGAGAACTCCAGTTTCCCCATACCTGTAACTCCACATCCTCAGACACAGGTGTAATGCTGCAACCCAGCCAGGCACCCAGGTTTCCTTAGCAGAACATGTGGATAGTAAAACTGTGTTTTACCTTCTCACAACTGACTTGTTCAATATTGGCAGGACAGCTTCACTGTCACTTTTGTCCTCTCCTGCAGTTGGCAGTTAAAAAAATCCCAGTAATAATAAAAATTAAGTTTAAAAAATAATCCCAGGCATGTACGGGTATTATGAGGGGTACCACCAGTACTCGGCTGCAAGGTGTGCTCTGAGCCAGCCAGCTGGACCAGGCCCAGTGGGCTGCTGAGCTGTTGTACCAGTGCCTGGCTCAGGGCCACAGGCAGGGAAAAGAGATGTGCTGCACTTCCCAAGCCAGGACTGCACAGAATGCACACAGCAGACCTGCAGGTGTGAATGGCATTTTCCAGAACAAAAGAAGGGGGCTGAGGGCTGGGGGAGAGCCACCTAGAGAAGGGGAACTCACTCCACCATCTTCAGGTGGCCAGAGGGATGTTTTCAGAGACTCAGCTCTGGAGTCAAGCACCTAATATATATCTGTGCCTTCTTGCAGGTGTCTAGACCCCTACAGATTTTCCTCTTAATGATAGAAAACCAATACAGTGTCAATGTTTTCAAAGGCCCACTAGTGTTAGTTTCACCATTTTGATTTTGAGTTCTCCTGTATATTAGGTTAACCTCACTTAAGTTAGAGGACTGTGTCTTACACTGCTTAAAAATACAGTGCAAACATTCTCCTGGCCATACACTAGAGAAAAATCCCTTTGTTTAACATCTGAAGGCATCAGCTGCACAGACTCAAAATTCTCACAGTGCATTCTTAAGTGTAAATACTGAAAAAGCATGCTGCTACAAAAATGTAGACAGCAATCTAACTTGGTCCTTTAAAGCAGAGTAGAGACAGTTTTTGCCATTAAACTTAATTCAATGTTTGGCTTTAGTCTGTAGGGATTAGAAGAACTATGCAAATAAACAGCCAAAATTCAGTTAAGTTATGGCTGTTAGTGCCTAACGTGTTACTGTTGTTCACGCTTCAGACAAGACTTAGGAATCAGTAATTATTTCAATGAACAGCTTTCAACATTAGTGCTAAAAACCTGCATTTCTTCATTTCACCTAAAAACTCTGCAAAAGGTTTATTTAAAGCATGTTTGCCTAAAGGACCTACCAGACAGTAACAGACGTGAGTAGATTTGTTCTGCTGGAGTTATAACATGTTTAAAAAAAAAAAAAATCTTGCAAAGTCCTTAAACTATAAAAATCCTGCAATTACAACCACTGCTGTGCATGATCACCACACTGGAGCCAGACACTTTCACTCATAGCTCAAGCTCACATCCATCTGGAGTCTATCAACCGTGAGCGTAACTTACACTAGGTTTCAAACTACTTTTTTTGTGTTTGTTTTTTAACACTAAAGACACATTCACATTTTCCAAGTAGCACCTACTTTAAAAAATATATACATAAAAATTTCTTATGCCTAGTTTACTTACATCGGGTTGTCAAATATAGGTTGGAAAAAAAATCCCAAAGCAAAAGAACAACAAAAAAACCCCCAACCCTCCAGACAATACTGAATTGCCTGTTTCATACAGTATACCTGCTTGTCTACCAATAGTTGCATAAAATGCGTACTACAAATATTTTATTAAACTTTATTTCAGTACTGCTGGCATAGGAAACTTCATGAAAATTCAGGAAGAAAAGACTTGCAAGTTACATTTTAAGTTCAATCAGAGTGGCTGGAAGTGAACCAAAGTTAAAATATTTGCCTTTAACTAATAATCTAAGTGAAGCTTAAGCTTGTAGAAGGTTCTCAAACCTATAAGCACTGGATCGGCAAAATTTTTTAAACATTCAAGTCTATCATCCCAGTTGCAAAGCTACAAGCACATTTCAGCCCAATGCATTTTTCAACACACCTTAAAACTAGTATGAAGAAAAACTTGGAAAATTAAATTCTATTTTTCCTTCACAGAAATGGAACCGACAACGTTCTAACTTTAAGATTATCACTATGTGTTTTCCATTCCTGATTCTTCCTTGTATCTTAAAATCACATTACAAGGGGGTAGAAAATTCCCTCTGTGATTACTTTTGCTACTAGAATTTCAAATCATAGAAGATAGAACAGAACACACTCTGAAACTTCAGAAATCAGATGCATATTAAGAAATTCTTTATAGCAATAATAAGCATATGTAGCTGTTCTTCACCTCACATTTCTAATATAAGTGATTGGACATTTAAGTAGAATTGCCTCCACTTGAAAAAGCACATGCCATAGTTTTTGCCCTCTAAGAACCTGTTCTACGAAACAATTTTCTATGTTCCATTATGTTTGTATGAGCGTCGTTCATAATTCACAAGTCTCAGCATTCGCTGAAACTTAACTCTGAACATCTATGTTTGTGTGATTAAAAACTCAAAGAAAGCCTAATGCATAGAGTGAGAGGGCAAGTGCGTCTTCACACATTTTATAGATATAACTTTTTGACTCTAACTTAATTTACAACACTTAGTCACAATTATCATCTTCTTCCTTACAGAACTCAGAAACCTGAGCCCCAAGTCAAATTTTAAAATGCAAATCCAGCAACAGTTCCTTAATCAGTCCCACTGGGGCCTATACAGCTGCTAATTCAGCAGAAATCAGCAGAGCTGAAAAACAAAAAGGCAGGCTGTAGCTGTTTTAAGACACTGATCCAAAGTGACTCATAAATCAGCTTGCTATGTTCAAGCTTTAGTCTGGAAAATATTGAAAAACAGCTGTGAAAACCATAGAGCTTTTTTTTTCTGGCAATTCTGGTAGAGAAGTAGAGGATTTATAAAATGTAAATACTAAAGATGTAATACAAACACAAGTGAAAACCATTTTTCAGACTTTCCCTCTTGCCCCACCGACAGTTCTAGCATTCCTGAGTGAACCTGGCGAAGGGTACAGCTGTGCCAGTGTGAGTTTGCACACATGGAGGACACTGGCCAATGCTCAACACTCTTCCTCCTCCTCCAGTTCTGCTATACCAGCTCTAACAACACCACATTCTTGCAATACCAGAATACACATCCTGGAATTAAATGGAAATCTAACTTCAAAACTATCTGTAGACAAAACCATTATAAATGTTTATCAGTGTTCAGCAGACTGTTACCTCTCATGAAAGTAAAGTAATAGAAGAAGGTATTTTTGGCTAAAATCACAGTAAAGTTGGCAAGTATAGCCTGTTTACACTCCACTTTGTGAAGCCACTTCCATCCAACGCAGTAGACTCACACGTAGCACCAAGAAGAAGGGGACATAACTCAGGCTCATTTTTTTCCCCTCCTTGTCCATTCTGAGGTCACTCTCATTTAATTTCATCAGGGAATTTGAACCAAAAAAGGCATGAAAGAACGCAACAGGAGTTTCAAAAACCTGCTCTCCATCTGGGCACGTGCAGATGGGCAAAGGAAGGTGTAAAACCTAATGTGGGCCTAGACCTTCTCAGGCAGAAGAGCTTTCACTCTCCTGCTTGGGGGATCTTGCCTGTGTATGTTGAGAACATGGTAAAAAAGCTGTTGTTTTCTCAAGAGGACAGGAAAGCCTGCAATTAAACTACTAGCCTTTGGCTATACCCACTATAGACTTCCATGGAAAACATGGTAGACGCATAGCAATAAAATTCATAAAAAGTATTTTACAATTTGTAGTGTGCAGTTTGTTGCAACAATAATCCAGACTACTCAAACCGTTTTTGCATATGTAAAGCTGAACACATTAATTATGTTACAGATTGCACAATCCCAGGTCCAAGTACTGGAGTAGCTGGAGGTAACAACGCCACACTCTTCCTTGTTCTTATTAAGTGGGGAAGGAAGAAAGAGCAGGGTACTTCTAAGGCATTTGTCACAAACAAAAGAAATATTTACACAAAAGTGGCCAGACCACATGGTTTGGTGACACCTACAAAGATGTACTTCTGTGAGTTTAAAAGCAAGTGACACAGCTGTCCAATGAGTAATCACAGCAGGGTTTCTTACAACAGACCAAAGCTTATTTATACAAGCGGAACTTATTTTCTCACACTTTTAAAGGAATGTGAACTTACATAAGGGCAATTTACACTACCAAGGGAATTCTAATTAGAAAAATATCCCTTGTGCTAACAAAAAGCCCTGCAATGTGTTTTATTGTCTCTCGGGAACATAAGTGGAAAAGACAAATTTGGATTACCTATAACGAAAAATGCTTTTTAAACCATCTCTAAAAAACTTAAAGTTCTGTGATTTCTCCCCTTGTGTTTTTATTTACCACACTTGAATTTTAAGAGCATTGGTGTGTGCTAAGCTAAGAAACTGGACTATAAAGCTTACCTCAGTACCAAAAAAAATCCTTAGGTTTTGTTAGAAAACTTAACTGGGCATACTGGAAAAGTTCGAAAGAGTAAGAGGGATGAAATACAATAGAAAGCAAAACCAGTTGCTGAATGTAAAGCAGATCCAGTGTTAGATCTGTATGTTTCAATCACACAAGCCAAAAAAAAGTAAAAGTTTCTTTCCCCTCACACTTTCCTACAGCAGTCCTGGAAATATTCAACTCCCAGAGCCATGCCTGTGTTCAGTTCCATATGGTGTCAATACAGCCATCCACATTTCATGAGTGAAGCAGCATGACCTCCAGACGAGGCAATTGAACAGAATTAGCCACAACTAATTGAAAGTCTTCCTGTTTACTTTAAAGCCCTTATCTCGATCTGCTTTGAAAATGTAATAGAAAATTAATACGACTAATATAGAAGATCTTTCAGTCACAAGCAATTAAAAACAAATGTGAGAAGTCCCTCGGCCATTTTCAAGCTTTTAGAAAGCTGACCTAATTTATGCTTGCTTTATAAAAGTTTGTCACTGGAAATAACCTTTCCTCAGCTGGCACCGCGGTTCGCGCTGTCCCGGGTTCGGCCACCGCGAGGCACCGGGCCGAGCGGGCCCGCACCATCGCCAGCGCCAAAACTACCCAAGGAATGAAGAGCTGCGCGAAGAAAACCGATAGCAGCTTTCCCGACACACAGATCAGCGTTAACGCGATGATTACTGCACGCTGTCCAAAAAAGTCAACAGAACTTTCTCCTCGCCCTCTCCGACACTGAGCAGCGTTCCCGGGCCCATTTCAGCCGGGCGCTTATCGCTACCACCGTTCGGGGCCGCAGCCCGCCCCAAGGGACGCTGTCCCGCTGCGGCCGCCGCCGCCCTCGCCGCGCCCGCTGACAGCTCG
>VZRQ01002269.1:67069-80311 GCA_013397975.1 Machaerirhynchus nigripectus
CCGGGGGAGCCCCAAGCGCGGCCCGCCCCGCCGCAGCCCCCTCCCCCTGCCATGTGACAGCCGCGGCCGGGCCCCGCGGGGTCGGGGGGTGCGGGATGGCGGGCCGGGACGCGGGTGGGTGGGCGTTGTGCCCTGCTGCTGCCGGGCCTCGGCGGTAGCACCCTCGGGCCCCCGTCTCGCCCCGGGCCGGAGCACATGGCCGGCCTCGCAGCACGGCGGGCACTACTGTGGGATCTTGCTGCCGTCCTCGGCCTCTCCCTGGGCGGGCGGGAGCGGGCAGTGGGTCCTTTGTGCCCTGAGCGTCCCACGCCCGGGCCGAGGTGGGAAGGCACGGCACCATGGCCCTGCTCGCGCGGAGTTTCCCTTTGCCATCACACCAGGTAGCGCGTGTCGTGGTAATCCAGAAGCTGCTCCAGAGGCCCCAAGGGGTTCCCAGCCAAGCCTGGGGTCACTGGCATGTAAAAGGTGAGGTGAGGTTAACTCCTGCCTTCCGGGTCCTACATGGCTAGTCCAGACACCGTAATTAAGCCCATTATGTTCCCCGCAGGATCCCAGCTCGAAAGGTTCAGGGAAGTGGGCAGGGCGTACAGATTCCACATCTCTGAGGTAATCTATGTAATTTAAGTAAATACCTATTGTTCAAGTTCCATATGTAAGCCCGGACCCTGCAACGGATTCAATTACTGAAGGGTTAACACCCCCCTACTCGGCAGCAGCAGCCATAAAATTGCTCACAAACACTGCTTTCCCTCCCACCTTTATATGTTCACCTGAAAGATTGTAGGCATCTTAGACACTGTGAACCTGGAGCCTCTAAAAGTTTGACAGCTCCAGTATCAAGATCTGTAAGGCTGAAACTTTGTCCCAGTTTTTACTTTTTCCGTGTGTATCTCATGGAAATTTTTGGGATTTTTGTTAAAGAAACAAAACTACATTTTAGTCTGGAATCATGAATTTGCAAGCCAGATTGACAAGTCCTAAGTAACTACAAACATTCATGTGCCACTGTCGACATGACTGTTTCAGGTGCATAGGGTGTGCAGAGCTGTGCAATGTTTTGTCAGCTTGTGTTCCGTTGACCACTGGTGTTCCTTAAGGAAATTACCATGGGAAAACAAACAAATGCTGCAGGAACATGCTTTTTTCTACATATAAAAGCAAGCAAGCAAGCAAAGTAACAAAATACAGGATAGAAATTACTTAGTATGTCTTTACAAGTTATTCTTTTTTATTTAAAGTGAATGAAAACTGTCCCAGTACCATTGACATGTCAGTATTGTAGTTTATTTTCCAGTCTTCCTTTGGAAAACGTCAGGGTGACATTAGATCAACAAAGCCTCTGAAACACTGAGCTGTTCTAAACAGCCAGCAGGACAGTGCCAAATTTGGATTTTTTAAGCTATCCATCATTAGTCTACCTGTTCCCATCAAAGTCAGTGGGAAAGCTTTCTTTTTCAAGTTCCAGCATTTTTTCTAGCTGTCCAATTGTTTCACACCGTAATGCGAAGATACAGAGACACTTGAGCATGTTGTGTTCGTATATAGGTAAGATATGCTATACTTGCTAATTTTGCAAAGTAATCAGAAATTAAAGAGGAAGATCTTCATGTTGCTCCAGGTAATTACTGAACAATCCACTAAAATTAAAATAGATTTAAAGTAACTAAGCCTTGTATTACGGTTACCAGAGTGCACAGCAAAGGGCCTCACTTTTTTGGGAAAAGTGAGCTTCTCTTATCTTGAGTGTTGGTAAGGGTGGTGATTCACTAGTAAGTGGCAACAGAGTCATTAAGCTGTCAGTTTTAACATCCAAGGAAAAGAAAAATTAGAAACAAAAACTTTTGAATGTATTTTATTATAGCAGTCAATGATATACATGGTGCATATATGAACTATGGAACAAGAAAAAAACCTGAGAAACAAATTCAGAAAAAAAAAAGTGGAAAAGGGCAGGAACTTCTGGTTATGTAATTTTGAAAACCACTCATGCAGTCAGGAAATACTGTGTCCTTAGAAAAACCTAATGCATATTTAGTGCTAGTAATATGTGAAGCTGTTTTAAATTACGCAAGGTAAATCAATTCAGAAAATTAGTGCATTTGTCCTTGCAGCTTCTTTTCTCAAAATAATATTATGAATCCCACAATGCTTATATGCTGTACTTCAGAGTCCATGACAAAAAGTCTTTCTTCCCACAGGGAGATCTGCACTCTTCAAAAGACTCGGGGACCAATTCTGCACCTCATATGAGGTTGCAGACTCTGGCAACCCTCAGTTCCAGGCGTCTCTTTGTCATTGGTTTTAGGTTGAAAGTGCACTGTGACTGTACTTAAGCAAATACAAGTCCCTCGTTCACAGGTTTGGCTGAACTATATCTTATAAGCTTAACAGTAAGCTTATAGCAAAACAGAGGTATTCTGTTCCTCTACCCTGTTGTCTCCACATGTAGCAAGGAACTTCTGGTGACCATTGTTTGGCATTGGCATTAGCGTAACTGCAGATTCACCAGGATTAGGGGACTGATTTGACTGAAACCCCTTAAAAATAATAACACTACACACGCACACAGAGACATACTTTAATTCTGAGTTGGAATAATTTCCTTAACCAGTTTTCTGTGTAGCTGCACAAGGAAGAGATCTTACTCATGGTAGTTATGCAAAGGCAGGCCCTTTCCATGACAGCCTGAATACGGGTCAGCCTGAGGGGATGAGGTTGGGGGGGGGAAGCATGGCTGCAGAGAAAAATTCTTGTAAAACTAGACCCTAAAGCTCTCTCTTTGCCTAACGAGATTAGTTTCCTCTACAACACTACCAAGCATGGTACTGTGGATGAGTTGGGAGTGGAGGACAGGGGCTTGTGTAGTGAGCCATAGCCCATTGTTTGGGATGTTATGACTTGATTCTAATGGTGTCATTTTCAGTCGTCACTGATTATTTTAAATCAGATAAACACAGGTTTACAGATTCAAGTCCAAACATATGTTGTTTAAAATATGTATTCACTTCAGGCAAAAGACACACCCAGAAGCTGTCTAAGTATGATTTTTTTGCATGCCATTAATGCACTGAAATCAGGCACTGCTTTCAAATAACCTACTTCCAGAAAATGTCAACCCTAAATCGGAGTGGGTTTAGCAGATTATAAAAAATAATTCACCTATTGTTAAATTAAGCACAACCAACTTAAGATACTATACATTTTCTGTTCTGGATTCAAATTAGAACATCTTTTATAACACTAGAAAGAATTTAGTTAATCTAATTGCAGGTTTTTTATTAATTTTGAAAGGAATCTCAATTCATTACATTAGACAATTACATATGGTTGTATATACATACCTCTTGTTAAATTTGCAGTATTAATATCAGAAGGTCAAAAGGACTGCACATCTACTAAACGTTAAATGATTTTGTCCACTAAGGCCACCTCGGGAATTAAACGTCTTCCCATGTACTCCTGGATCAGCTTGTAATCCAAATCTGTCTGGTATTCATTTCAGATTTTCTGCTATTCATGGGTAAATGAAGTGATATGGCTAGTGTTCAGCAGCAAAAAGCAGAAGTGAAGCAGGACAACATTACTTACACTGGCACATCTCAGTTCTGATAGAGTGAGATAGAAACCAAAGGCCCATCTATTTACTCTCCTGTCAGTAAATGACCCTGTAGGAGCATTGGCAGAATTAATGCCCTGTCTATTCATTCCTAAACTTTCACAGTTCAGTTTCATTTATTGTCAAAGAAGATGTTTAGGGCTATCTGGGAGAAAGAAATGAAGAGTTCATGCTCTCAAGATCATTACTCCCTCTTGGAGATTCACTGATTTAGTCCATTAAAAAGAATAATCTAAAGGCTAACAAAAGTTTTTTTCTAAAACCACAGCTGGAGGGAGAGATGAACCAGTGAGACCCATCCTGCTTATAAAAAAAAAGTGGAGCAGGACATGCTTTTTTGTGGAGGCTGCTTGCCTACGTGAAATACCTTGCAATAGGCAAGAGAAAGTTATGCCTCAGGCACGTGTCTGGAAGTTACTAAAGAGTCCAACAAAGACTCTGTATTGTGTGCAGAAGAGCCTTTTCACTTCTTTGTGTGTAAACAATAATCACATCCAATATCATGGAATATTTTTCATGGAAGTTACTCTAAATGCAGAGCTTTACCACCCTCTTTTGCTTCTGCCCATTTGGTATAGCAATTGATACTATTTTTAGATTATAGTAGCACTAAGAATTTATGACCATTTATTTCAAAATCTGTGATTAACCATTGCAATTTCCTTTGCATTTGAGGAAAATAATAAAGTATTCTTAAATAATTTCCTAGTAATTGTGAATCTCCTTCTAGTGTGTCATAAGTCCATGGTGAATATTCCAAGGTGCATACAGAAATTTATTTTTGGTAGTAATTATAATTGACTTTATGTGATCCAAGAGTGAAACCATGAAAACCAAATTATGCATAATTTGAATGCACTGATTACAACCAGAAAAACCATATGAAGTCTTTCTGAAAACTTTGCCTAGGGCAGAAAATGTTCAGCTTTTATAGAATTCATCCAAACAGTGAGTGTTTGCCTCCATTACAAATAAACTTAAAACATCCTAAGGCAATCTACATTAGTGACGATTGTTAATGTCTTCAAGTCATGTCCTGCGTGGGGCTAAGTAGGAAGTTAAGTGCTTGATTGGAAGGACAATTAAACAATCAACATCTACAATGATGTAACTTCAAAGTAGAAAAAAGAAGACATCGTTTTATGTCATTAAGGAACACTCAAGTTGAAATGTTGTCAATTTGAATAAAAATAAGTAGATGTAATTTCAGGATGGTGCTAATGTAATAAAATACCTGCCAGGTGTGTTCTACCTGTTGTTTTAGTTTGTCGAGGGTTTTTAAATAATCTCTTAAAATAAGTAAACATTTTGTGGTAAGAAAGATCAAGAAGTGGTCCTAAAGGGAATCTGAAAGAGTGCTCTATTGAATCTAGCAGTGGGTCTTCCAGACAGTAATGTCTGTGGCTCTTCCCTTCTCCCCTTCCTTGGGGTGGGGGATTATGGTACCTAAGCTCTAACGTATGTTCCTTTCTGCAGTGAGGATGGAAATTTTTGCCACAGGATAAAGGGCTTGAAGGCTGTACCTGCTTAAATGGTCACAGGCCGATTTGGTAAGGTTTTTATCAGTGTTTTGCAGTCCTGATGTTAAGTATTCACTACCTTTAGGTGTGAAACTCTCACTGAAGTCAACTGCTTAAAGAGTCTCACAGTGAGAAATGAATGGGAGTTAGGTCCTAAATCTTTGAAGAATTTATGTCTGATTGTCTGTTCAAGGGGGAGAACGAGCTGCAACTGGGACTCATCTTGTGTAATTTTAGCAATTTGGAAGTTTGGTATCTCTTCTAAAGCATTTGCTTTGGCTTCTTCTATAGTCAGTGAAAAAAGACACATCCGGGAAGTGATTACTACCTTTCTAAAATAGACAATCAAGGCGTTTAGAGTGAATCAGTCTCTGGAGATTTTCCCCTTCTGCCTAAAAAGAGCCTTATGACTAGTTTAGTCTAGACCCTGTTTTTTCAGATGATTCTGAATGTGTGCCTTCAAACACACACATTAAGTAGCTAAATAGAATAATATGGAAGCGTATTTCTCAAACTGCTTTCTATAATGGGGACCTGTGGCCTGGTTTTGGTAGTGGGGAGGCTACAGGGGTGGATTCTGTGAGAAGCTGCTAGAAGCTTCTTCCATGTGCAGCAGAACCAGTCCCTGGGTGGCTCCAAAAATGGACATGCCACTGGCCAAGGCTGTGCCAATCAGAAAGGGTGGTAATGCCTCTGTGCTAACATATTTAAGAAGAAAGATAAAAAAAGTTGTGGCATAGTTTTATTTCGGCCAGAGAAGAATGGAGTGAAAATATGTGAGAAGAACAACTCTGCAGACACCAAGGTCAGTGAAGAAGGAAAGGGAGGAGGTGCGCCAGTTGTGGGAGCTGAGATTCCCCTGCAGGCTGTGGTGATGACCATGGTGAAACAGCTGTGCCCCTGCAGCCCGTGGAGGTCCATGGGGATGCAGAGATCCACCTGTAGCCTGTAGAGGACTCCCACACAAAAGTGGGAGGATGCCTGAGAGGAGGCTGTGATCCTGTGGGAGACCAGTGGAGAGAGGGACCCTGCTCCCATGCTGGAACAGCCTGTCCTTGAAGGACTGCACCCCATAGAAGAGTGACCCATGCTGCAGCAGTGTGGGGAGGACTGTTGCCCATGGCATGGACTCACATTGCAGCAGTTCGTGAGGAGCTGTTGCTCGTGAGATGGACTCACATTGGAGAAATTAATGGAAAATTGTCTCCCTTGGGAGGGACCCCCACACTGCAGCCGGGAAATGACTCCTCTCCCTGAGCAGCAGGAGAAGCCTCAGGTGGTGAAATGACCATAATGCCCATTCCCTGTCTCGAGCCACTGGAGTAGGAGGTAGAGCTCAAAGGAGGGAGGCGTGAGGGGAAGGTGTTTTTCAGGGCTTATTTTACTTCTCATTATCCTGCTCTGATTTTGTTAGTAATAAATTCACTTCATATCTCTAAGTTGAGCCTCTTTTGCCCATGATGGTATTTGGTGAGTGATCTTTCCTGGTCCTTATCTCAACCCGTGAACTCTTTGTTATATTTTTTCTCCTCTGTCCAGCTACAGATGGGAGTGAGTGAGTGGCTTTGGTGGGTGCCTGGCATCTGGCCAGCATCAGCCCCTGACAGTACCTTAAATATCATTGTAAAATAGTAAGGAAAATTTATCGCAAATAGGAATTTTCATTTAAAATTTTATTATACCCTTGTAATAGTTTACTTTGTTTCCTGCTGATGTAACAAGTCCTACTGAGGATTTATTAACAGGTTAAATCTTACAAGACTTAGTAAACCAAGGGGGAAGTGGTATGCTTAAGTGAAGTATCATGTTCAAATACAAAATGAGGACTGCATGGGAAAGATCTACTAGTGCATCACAAACTAAATAAGTATGTGTCAACAATAACAATGAAGCAGCATTTTGGGGTATGTCAGTTGGAGTTTTCTATGTGAGAAAAAGAAATAATGTTCTGGTGAGGACTGAGGTGAAGTACTATATCCCATTTGGAACTCACATATTAAAGGAGAGGCATGGAGGAGGCTACAAAAAGCTGGTAGCAAGGTCAGGAGGACAGAGTTTCCAGCTCTCACAAAACGAATACCCAGTGTCGCAGTGCAGCAAGTAGCACTTGAGATTTTACACAAAGCTATCCCATTGCCATCACTGAGAAACCAGTGAGTCATAGCAGACTAGTGTCGCCTGGACTTGCCCCCCCTTCTGCTGTCTGCTGCCTCTTGCTTTCCCAATTATTATATGAAACAAAATAAGCAAGCGCTATCCCGGTAAGAAGTTGGCCAAACACACATTGCACCACTTCCACAGCTGTTCAAGTGGTTACTTGCAATAGCTATGTTTGCCAGAAAAGTCTGACTTTCCGAGCCGGAGCATCAAAGAGCAGGCTGGATCCGACAGCAGCAAACAGCCTGCAGATCTGAATGGGCTGGGTGCCAGCTACATCCCAGCAGGGGTTGCAACCAATATCAGTCCTGTGCACCAGCTGGCCAGATTGGTGAACAGTGGTCTGCAACACACTCTTTCTTTGATCTTGTTAATGTGGAGTCAGGAGAAATTGCATGGATTCCTTGTTTGAATCCTTTTGGGGAACCTTACACAACAAAAAGTTTCTGTGGCTTCTTGTACATCTCTGACATTTAGGCAACACAGTCTGGGAAGTCTCTGAAATGGAGATGTCACCTTCCAAGTACCCTGTTAGCTGCCAGTGAACACTGTGAAACTGAAGTTTGTCCATTTCCTAGTGATCATGGCACTTCTTTTGACTCTAAGCAACTTTGTCAAGTGAGTTTTCTGCTAGGGTAAGCTAAGCTTACCCTCAGCATACATTTCTATAATGTTGTCAGTTGTGAAGTTTTTCCTTTGTTGTTTTCTCTCACAGGTTTGAAGCCTAGTCATGTCCTCTCAGTCGTTTCTCCCTTTCACTAACCTCTGTACACTCTCCAGTCTATCAAAGAAAATATTTAGCAGGGCAGAGAGTTGCATATTGTACTAGTTTGAAAACAAACTAGTGAGAGACTCCAAGTCAGAAATACAGTTTAATAGGAAAAATAAAATAAATGCAATAGTACAGAAAAACCCAACCCACTGACAGAGTACAACCTGACCCATTGACAGTCAGGGGGTTGGTAGCAGTCCAATTAAATGGTGGCTGCAGTCCTCCTGCAGTGATTCTGTAGAAGGGTCCAGTCTTCCTCTGGGAATCCAGTGGAAAAAGGCTGCTTGTGCTGTTCCAAACCCCCAGCTATATCCAGGTGGGAATGCTTGGCTCCTTCCCCCTGGGTGGAGCATCTCACAATGGGATGGTGAGTCATGAGGCAAGGCCCTGATGGGCCCATTAACAGGAGATAGTCTGGAGGGAGGAGGCAGGGAACATTGCTACACCTGGTTTGAACAGCTCATGAAGATGGTAAAAGAATGCACTGTAACCCAGGACACATATATCGATTCTTCAAATATTTTTCTGGTAGTGTGCTGTAATCTCCAAAGAAGGAACTTCTGGTTCAGGAACTCTCCTTGCAGTTGTGTTCTCTATTGCTGTTCAGCTTACGGAGAGGAAATAAATAGGATAAAAGGGTGCAATGCTTTTGCACTGCTGCAAGACAAATAGTTTAGTGTACAGTTCTCCTCAGACTGTAATAACCTCAGCATTAGAAAAAGCAATCTTCTCGAAAGATATCAACAACACTGTCAGCATCCTACCACATCCAAGGTATGTGGTAGGTATGAGGATCCAAGGGTGAGAAGGCACAGTGCCACAGTGTGGGATGTTATGTACCTTGGCCCACATGTGCAGTATCAAAGTTAAAACGGTACTACCACACACATGGTCAGGCTGGGCACAAGTCTGGCAGTGGTGATTAAGAAACCATGGCTTTCACTGAGTTGCAGACACTCAACAATTTAGTTATCCTTTGAGTGACTTATAATCAGCAAAGTCTCCATAAGGTTGGCTAAGCTACTGCTACAGTATGAATTTCCCAGTTTTGTTGGGGGTTTAAAAGGAAGAAGCTATAAACTAAAATAATCAGGAAGAGGTTTGCTGATAATTTTAAACTTTGGAAAAATTACATCTTATTTGAATCATAATGAAAAAAAAATTCCACCACAAATACACCATGTTATCACAGTAATATTTTTTGTTCTGATTTTTTGTTAGAAAAATCTGCTAATGATAAATACAAAATTACTTTTCTAGAATTTTGATAAAATCATACATGCCCTTACTGAGTACCACATGTGAGTAATACTTCAGCTATCCCACTGATGTCACTGAGGTGGAATTAAAAGTGCTGAAATTTTCAGTGATGGATATTTCACTGCAGCTGTGAGCAATGTGTTCTTCAGAAACTAATTTTCCTGGGGCAATGTTAAACCCTTGGACTTGCATCTTATTTGTAAAATAATACTATTTAAAAATAGGATCAAAAGAGATCTATCCAAGAAACTTAGTCTTGTGTATATTTCAGCATATAAATTAATATCATAAATTATAAATAAATGTTCTTTCTACACATATATATGACTGCATGTCATACAAAATAAACCATAAAGTATGTTAAAATAAAATCAACAAGAAGAGAGCATTCGAAGTTAAAACTAAATGTGATTGTCTAAAAAATGGCAACAGCTAAATATAGTGGTAGAATTTTGTAAAAAAAAATTTAGATATAGCTGCCTGACTTCTTGCATTTTAAATCTCTTGAACTCATTCTACTGCTTTCCAAATACTTCATTCTCTATTTTTCTTAAACAGATAAAATTAAGTGTATAATTAATTATAAAATATGTAAAAGCAGTGCACACAAATGAGTAATTCTACCAGAGAAGGTACTTTGCAAATGCAAACAATCCTTTGTTGTCATCTTTATTTAGGAGCATATACTGATCTCCAGAGCTGGAATGGACTGTTGAAAAATGACGATGATTCAAAGAGCACTTGAGCATGTATTTAAGAAGGAGGTTTGGACACATAACTGTAAGCCCAGTAGTATGGATGGTGAGAACCCTTTCTGACTAGTTCCCCTTCATGAACTAGATTTGAGTTTTAGACTTGAAACAAAGCAGACCTGAATACAGTCGATGGGGAAAGTCGTTTTAGCTGCAAGCATTCTGAGCATGTTTCCCTAAGCTGTCTCTGGCACTACTCCCTCAGCAGAGCAGGTGTGTCTGAGTAGCCTTTTGCCTGTGGCCTGAGGACCTTTCCATACCCATGGACAACTTTTCAAGTTGGCAGGGTGAGGTAGTAGAGAGCAAACAGAGTAAGTATCCCTGCAAACAGTTCCCCATACCATTTTCTCAAGCAGCCATGGCTTCAGATTTTCCCATCCAGCACACTGCCTGCTCAGACCTGCCCCAACCACCCTTTCCATGGTGTGAGCACAGCTGCTTGTGGTGCCTTAGATGAAGCCAAATCATGACTTTTTTGTTATTTTTAACCTGGCTCTGTTCATTTGTTTGGTTTGTCCTTTGGCCCTACAAATGATGCCAGCTGCCATAATATGAACCAAAGCATTAGGGGTCCTGGATGCACCTTAAATGGCTGTTACCACTGACAAGAGCATGTCAAATACATTGTGGCCTAAAGAGTATCATTTAATGTGGTGGTAAATCCAGTCTTTGCACACCGAGTCTGAGTATAGAAACATAACAATCCCTTGAACTTAAAATACCTCAGTCTGCCTCTTCAAATGAATTAAATATTTTTTCCATAGACATCTTTGATCTTGAAGCTTTGCTGTCTCAAATGTTGTCTCCCCTGGTTTTGCTTTATGCAAGATCAGAATGGATGGATCTGTAGCTCAAACAAAACTAGTATAAGATCCTAAAGACAGCATTAAAACTCCTGTTGTCCAGTTTGGCAGAATGCAGTTGTGTATTCAAACCTGATCTGTCTCCAATATGCACTTCCATTTACTCCAGTAATACACAGGTGTGGTATTAATGATCATGGAACCCGCAGTACAAGAAAAACAAGCTCATTTTCATAAGCCTGGCAGACATTCATGATGCCAGTAAGTAATGTACAAGGGCTCAAAATTTGAAAAATATTTGAAAACAAACCTAACAGCATGCATCAGTGCTTGTACTTTAAATTCTTCTATTTCTAGTGCTGTCTAAAACTTGCCTAAAGCCACAATGTTTGCATGCATGCTACAGTTCTTTAATGCATGATTTT
Organism: Machaerirhynchus nigripectus; assembly: GCA_013397975.1. Lineage (NCBI taxonomy): Eukaryota > Metazoa > Chordata > Aves > Passeriformes > Dicruridae > Machaerirhynchus > Machaerirhynchus nigripectus. The sequence continues at coordinate 78,375 of VZRQ01002269.1, forward strand.
GTCTTGGTTTCTTGATTTGAATGCTCAGATACCCATTTGTATATTGCACCTGTAAATTCATATATACACATAAATATATTTTATATGTACTTTAACTTTCTGTGCACATGATATTTAACTTCATGTACTGCATGTGTTTTTGTCACAAGTACAGTGGGTTCCAAGCGCAGCTAGTGCAGCTTTCAACTGAGACAATCTCTGTCAGCCTCAGGCTCAACAGCCTGGCAGGAAAACCTGCAAATCCTGCTGCACCCCATGGATTTCTGTGATTTGCGGTGTTGATAGAAACATCATCCTTGCTGAGGCATTAGAAGTTCCCAGATGAGAAACCTTTGCTTCACTCTTCCAAACTCACCAAATTGTTCTACAACTGCAACTTTGAGTCTCTTTGATGCTAAATTGGAATATGTGTTGTTGCCACACATACAGTAAAAAAAACCAAAAAACCCATCAAGCAAGGAGGATAACACTGCAGCTAATGGGTGTTTTATTGCATGGTTTAAAAGAGGCTGGCATTTCTCCACATGAAAGAGAAGGCTAGGTATTTCTCATCATCAGAAAGATGCTGTTCTGTCCCACAGTTAACAGTGTTATCTCATATTGCCTACCAGTAACCTTAACCCCGTCCTACAGCTGCTGTGGATTTGGTAAATTATTTTGGGAACGTATTTAGTCCATTCTGGTGAATTAAGTAGAGTGCTCAATAGACTCTATCACTAAATCTGATGTGGTGGTTTGGTTTTTGGGGGTTTTTTGTAACTGATCTGTCACAGATCAAATTCTCAGCTGAAAACTTCAGTAAAGACCACCAAAGGGTCTGGAGAGACACTGGTGAAAAATGTCCTGTAGGATCATAGAATCTGAATATCCTGAGCTGGATGGGGCTCACAAGATTCATCAAAGTCCAGCTTCTGATGCCAAGGCTTGTATTCATTGTTTTAATCTGTGGCCTTAAAGAATGGGTAAACTAAGTGGTTTATATAAGTTTATAATTAGTAAAGACTGTAAACACAACAGAGGATAACAAATAATAAATGCAACTTGTAGATATTAGAAATAGAGACAAGATGTAATTTAGGCCTCCATTCTGCAAATATAGAGCTGTTTGATTTTAAGAATGTGAGTGGTCTTTTAATTCCAGCAGTCTACTCGTATATCTAAAGTCAAAAAGACATAGCACAGTGTTTTCTGGAGATTATTTATACAACATGTTAAATCCATATATATAATGAAGTGTACTTTGAAAAGTAGATTGCTATACAGGAGACTACTTAGAATGCAAGAAAATTCAGACAAAAGTAGGTGTACAAGTGGCAGACCAGAGAAGTGCCCTACTTTAGCTGACCATGCAGCACAGGGGAAAGATTGGACTCTGTTTCACTGAACGGGACATTTGACACTTTCATTAAATTCATGTGAAAACATGGATGTGACAAGCCACTTAAGAAGCCTTTGCAAATTATGTTTGCTTTTAAGAAAGAGGCAGAGCACTCCTACCACTGAATAATAATTCTAACTGGGCTTTTATAAGGTATTTATCCGCTATTTATTTGCTTTTTGAGGTTGCCTTCGACAGAGAGGTCATAAGAAGCTTTCAGGAGCCCTTTCCAATGCATAGCAGTAATTAGAGCTACAAGAGCCCCCCAGTGAGCTCTTACTTCCCCGGGGTGGGGGCCATGGAGGTGCTCTGTGCCTTGGGAGCGAGTGGGGTTGCGCGGTGCCAGCGCACTCACCGAGGAGAGGTCGCGATCCCTGTGGTGTCCTCTGGGGGCAGAGGAGTCCAGCCACGCCCTTGCTTAAGTCCACAGGATGTTTGTTGCCTGTTACTGATGGAATAAGAAAACACTTAAAATGAAATAATTTTATCTAATACTTATATTATATTATGTTATATTATATTATATTATATTATATTATATTATGTTATGTTATATTAT
>VZRQ01002269.1:80331-91243 GCA_013397975.1 Machaerirhynchus nigripectus
TATTATAATTAATAATAATTCTTAATAAAGAATGCTTTCCCACTACTTGTTTTCACTTCCGGATGAAGAAGGAAAAGTACTAGCTGCTTCCAACATGACCATCAGAACAGTCTTGTGGATTTTTGACAGACTCAGGGAAAATCCTCTCTTAGCACTAACAGAGAGCGAGAAGTCTGGATTGGAGGCGTTTCCAGGATGATGGTTTTGGAGAATGCACAAGTTAGTACTTTTTTCAGAAAATATAAACAGTCTTCATTGCATATTGTTTATAACTTCTCTTCACTGAGACAGTATGAGCTCAGCATGTACTTCATGAAAAGCTTTGTTGTAAGGGAACTTCTGTTCACACCTTCGGAAGCAACTAATGAACAGTTCCAGGCCATATCCCTTGATTTTAGTTGTCTGTCCGGGTTCCTTTAGTAACTATTTTGTGTTTTCTGTGAAAGCCTTCTTGACCTGCTGGAGACAGACTTTAACAGTGCACAGATGTTCCAGGAATCCATCCTCTCCCTTTACATCATCATGGTTGTACTAGTCTTCTCTATGTGATTGTTTGGGTTTTATTTAATGTAATCTCTGGATTCCTCTTGATGTTGTTTGCTATTATGTGGTGTTTGCAAATCTTACAGAAAAATCAGAAGCACTGGGTGTCACTGACCAATGAGATTCTTGTTAAGTTCAGATCCTGGCATATACATGACATAACTGCATATGGCAAGGTCACTGATAACTCTTCATTGCTTACCTTGCCTAATGCAGGGCAATCTGCCATGTGTCACCCATGCACTTTGTTCCAATGCAGTTTGGATTTTGCATTCTCCCACTTCTAGAGGGCTGTACTCAGATCTGCTGATCCGAGTACATGGGCTTTGGATCATTGTCATCCCCTATATTTCACTGCTTTTTTTGTTCTGTCATTCATTCTTCTGCTAGTGTGAAACAAAAACATTGTTCTTTGATGCATTCTTTTCTGAACTCTTTCATTGTATGCTTGATAATTACTGTGACACTCTAGGATGTCTTGGGACTCTATCTTCATTTGCGTACAAAGCACCTATTAGGTGATAATTTGTGCTTAAGTTCCCAATTGTCACTGACTGATTTGTGTTCTGCCGTGGGGCATGGAGGCCTGTTGGCCTGTTGTCTCAGCGAGAGTTGTTTGTTACACATCTTTCAAAGATCAAAAGAGTCTCTGCCTGAATTTGTAAGCAAGACTCGGTGCCCACAAGTAGAAATGATGATAGGGAAGTGTAAAGAAGAAATAAGAAACTCTTGGTCACAGTGGTGTTAGGTCACAGCACAACCAGAGCAACCAGTTGACAGGCTTTATAAGCAATACAGACATCTTTGCCTGTGACCTTAGTTTTGCCCTCTCTTCAGTGCACTTCATAGAAAATGGAGTATTAATCTGCTGCTATCTTGTGATTCCTGTAACTTTTAACAATTAAAAGATACATTACAGATCTCCTAGTTCTGTTGATTTCTTGATTAGGAATAATTTTTCATAAATCTTTGTATGCTATTGATGTAGCCTTTCTGCTTGTGATGGGCCTCAGCTTATCTCAAACATGTGATGCAAGCTTTTGTGCTAACTTCCAAATCCTAGGGAGCTGCTGCTTTATCCTGCCTTTTAAAATAAAACTCCATCTTCTGCCTTTATCCATAATAGGAACTAACTTCTGAGGTGTTTTCTTCTGAGATATGGCTACCTCTGGAGTATGAACTTTTCTACACTCTGCCACTCTCAGCACTCTCAGTAGATAAACAAAGTATTTTATTTTGCAGATATTTTCTGCTTTATAGAGCTGTAAGAATGATTGTCTCCAGAAGGCATGCTTTGATGTGTATCTCTGTCATTAGTAATGCTGTTAGTGAGTTGTTCCTTATCCTTGCAGTAGCATCTTAGTAAAGTGAATTGCAGCTTGTGGTGGTTTCTTTGTGATGGTTAATGATGATGAGACCATGCATCCCAGTAACCTATCCCTTTCCAGAGAACATGAACTTGGGTTTTCATGCAGTGCTAATGCTGCTCCAGAAAGTGCAATTCTAGGTGCCCTGTACATTGAGAACATTTTCCCTCTCATTAAAGATCTGAAATTGTATGATATTTTCTGAAATTTCATCTAAAAGTCCTAAAGATATAAAAATCCTGGATTAGGTCTATCGGTGACCTCACCACTGGATGCATTGCTGCTTTCTAAGTTCTTAATATGACATTAAGAAATAATGGAGTTCTGGTTTTCATACTTTTAATATAGGTAATTTTTTCCCTGTCTTTGTTTTGCATTCCACAATATGGAGTCATACTATCCTAACCAAGATATTTGCAGTCAGTCTGACTCTGCCTTAAATTTTGTTATCCTTGCTTGTTCTCTAGGAATAACTTCACATTAGAATTTGAGGGAGGAAAGTTGGGTTCTTGATTGAAAAAATTTGTGTTATTTTCTTAGATAGATTAAGAAATCATCTCATTTCGAGCCAGTAATATTTGTTAATGTCATCACTTCCAGACTGGTCCATACTATTTTCTTCTTACATAAATGATGTGTTTATAACATATACTTTATAATCTTCTAGAATATGAACTGCTTCTGACAGAAAGTCAGGAATACCAAATACAGTGAAACTTTTGAATCATGGAGTAAAATATTTTCCAGTTCCAGAGGAAAGCAACAGAAGTGCCATTACAGAGAGGTATATGAAAGTGTCACATATAGCAGTAACAATTCCATTTTCCATGTGGGATATGCTTCCAGGACTTTACTCTCTCTGGTGCCAGCTGTGGTTTCCAGATGGAACTTTTATTATTATTATTATTATTAGTAGTAGTAGTAGTAGTAGTAGTAGTAGTAGTAGTAGTATCTAATATATTTTTCTGGTTTTGTTGTTTCACTTAATGTGAAATTACTTATTCCATAAAAGAAAATATGTGTCTTTTGCTCTGTGGAAAATAAACAGTTCACATTTTCTTTAAGTTTGGAAACACTAAGCTGTTACTTAAACTCGTTTAATAAAGGTGAATTTCTGATATTGGCAGAGAATAACTCTGAGAAAATGTCTTTCTCTCTGCAGTAAGGATTTAAATTGCCCAAGATACTCAACACTTTGAAAGTACCATTAGCGTTTCACTTTTCAGATTTCCATTTGTGCGAATATGAGAGAATGGAGGAATGCCTTTTTCTGGTTGGTTCCTTTGCAGAATTTTGGTGCCTCTTTGCTTCAACTTGTTCTTTTAGCTCTGTTTGCCCTTGTAACTTAACACCAATAGGGAAGTGAATAGTTTGAAAGAAAGATATTTGCTTAACAGCTAGTGGCTCCAGCTAAAAAATCTGCAGCGTCCCATTGCTCTCACATGCTGAGTGAGGCAGCCTGAGGTTTGACTGCAAAGCTTATAAAGGACTGTGTATTTCTTACTTTAAGGAGATACATTTTTGAGACTTCTGCAGTGGTTTTGGTAATGTTTGAGTCCTTTAGTCTACATTTTTCTAAGAAAATGAAGTTTAGAGGATTGAGCAGTTACTCCATATTTTCGTCTGTCAGGTCATCAAGGGTTATGGTTGTCCTGTGCAGGGCCAGGAGAGTTTGACTCAATGATCTTTGTGGGTCACTTCCAAGTCAGATACTCTATGATCCTCTCCTATCATTTTGAACCTACTGTCAGTTTTAACCAAGACATGGGTATTCAGTCCATAGAATTAGAGCAGAAGTAGTCCAAAATGAATACCTCTGAAGTACGTACAACATCAGTTGTCTTCTACTCATCCATAACACTTGCTTATGTTGTGTGAATGTAAACCACAGGTTTTTCTTTAATAAAAGACTGCAAAAATATCCTTTTGGGGCTCACTTTGTGGCTAAATCAAATCAGTTTATGAGCAATGTTTAATAGGGTTCTCCTACCTAGCATCAGGCAATGCAGTTGTAGTTAAACTTTCAGTTTTTGGGTATTTTCCCATTTTCTATAACTCCACTGCAGTTGCTATAGGAACAGAGAGTATGTTAATGTAGTCCAATTAAAAATATTTTAACCAGTTTCTTTTTTCTAAATTATTTTCATGGTAATAAATTTCAGGTCCATTTGTTATAAGTCTTCTATTATTGCTACCGTAACAGAATAAATCTGAATTATTCTAGTGTCAACAGTCTTTGGGTATGTTGTGGAAGATACTTTTCCACCATAAAAGTCTGAGATTTGTAGTTTTTTAATCCAAAAGAGACCCCCGGGGGTGGGGGGTGTTTAGAGAAGATTTTTGACTGTTTGAAGTATCTAGTTTGGGTCTGATTGAAAGCTACACTCTGAAAGTAGAAGCCTAACTTTGTTACAGTTAATGTAACACCTTTCATAGGTTATTCAAATCACCTACAGTAACCTCCCTTCTCATACAAGGAACATACCCATACAGTGTAAAATTCCCCACCCCAGGGGAGGTACCTGGGCATTTGCACCTATACCTGAACGTATATTAACCCATTGAACTTTCTGTTTCGTGGGCTTCCCCCACCCCCAATGGATCAAGACTGCAACCACTGCTTTGGCCAGCAAACATCGGAATTGCAACAAGCAGGTCTTGCTGCTGGACCCATGGGTGGTGACTATATACCTTTCTACTCTTATCCTTTCTTTCTCTTTCTTCCTTTTCCCTTAAACATTTTCTTAACTGTTATTTTTATGCTTTTATATTGCTGCAGTTCTAACCAAAATGGCTACATTTTAAAATTTGCCAAGTATCTTAGTCTACCTTAATGCTCTAAAGTTTACAAATAAAAGTTTTTATTGAACCTCCTAAGAATTTTGTTGTTTCTCCTGTGCATCACCCAGAGTGAACCAAATAATATTCTCCCAAACTCACTGAGCAGACTGGGCCATAACAGTGTCCTAACTTCAGCATGTGTGATCACATCCATGCAATAGCATTGTTTTGTGCTGTACAGTGGGGAAAACCCTACTTCCAGGTTTTCGGGTGCAAGGTTGTGTTGATTCTGCACATTTCAAAAGAGGAAAAGAGTTGCCCATATGCTTTAGAGCCAAACCTGGCTCTTTGCTCCTGGAGTAATAACAGAATGGCTTGTGTTTATAAACTGTTGTTCGGAAAAGTCTGTTGTTATAAATATTAAGCCACATGCAGCATGAATGATGTTCTGCACACACTAAACCACCCTATGGGCTAGTTAAGGAAAACTGGTCAGCAATTCAAGGAACACATTATTTTGGTCTCAAAGATTCACTGGTAGGAATGAAAAAGAGGTAAATAGTTACCCAATGGATTTATTTAATCATGGATTTTTTTACATTTCTCCTGATTAAAGTGGGGAGAATTAATCATCGGCCTTGAAAAGTAATTGGAATACAGAATCATAAAGAATTTAGGGAAAAAATGATGGAAAGGAATTATTTCTATTATCTCTTCTGAAATCTTCATCTATTTCTCTGCTATATTCCAGTTTTCATTACTTATTTTTGTCTGGAATAAGTTCACTTAACTGTATATCTCTATATTCTCTTCATTGATATAATAAAGCTCAGAAACATAGGAGACCAAATTCATCACTCACCTGCCCAGTCCATTTACGTGGCAATCTCACCACATTGTGTGGTTACAGGTAGACAAACAAGCTCCTCTCTAGGTAAAAACATATGTTCAATTAAGCTTGTGTTTAAAATTAAATGATGTGTCAATCTTTTTATAGCTTCTTAACTTAATGTCGGCTTAGTTAGTTAATAGCTTCAATAGTAAAAAAGCACTAAATGTGTGTAGCAAAACTGGTTAATGTGAATTCAGGTATATTTTTCGAAAGCAGCTTTGGAAGTATGGAGTGTATCATAACTAAAATCATGTCACATCATTTTCTCTGAAAATGAAAATCTTAAAAAACCTCAAAGCATAGTAGTTCCATCTCCCTGAATAAAATGGGCTTCATCTTTATCTCTGAAAGTCCTTTATTTGGTATAACCCTAAGGAATGGTCTGTGGAGCTTTTCCTGTATTCTTCATCTCAGGAGCAGCACAGTTGTGATGAGATACAGTCAGCTCTGTCATTGAAACTGTCTGGACCCTGCATTGTGAACTGGAGTAAAGGACTTAAACCATTGAAAAAAAAAAGTTGAAATGGTAAAATAAGGAAACCTCTCCTTATATTCTGTACTGGTTTTCCATATTAATTTCTAGTCTAATCTACCATATTTCTACTGCATTTGTCTTTCCCAACATCCATCTCCTGATGTCAGCATGACCCTATCTTCCTGCATGTTATTACTAAGCTTCTTTAGCTTAAGCTTTTCTTTATCTGCTATCAAGAAAATAACAATGTGGTTAGCTTCTGAACTGTAGAACCTCTTAAGACATCCCCTGTATGCATTTCATTCTGGATGATGCTTGTGGTCTCCCCTGCATTCCTTTTGGTTTCAGCCACTGTACTGTTTTCTTTCAGAATATTGAAAGATAATGTCTGACTGCAGCCCTCTTCACTTGGGGAAGATTTTGGTTCATGGAATTTCGTAGTTATTCCAGATCCAATGTCAGAGAAACATCAAAGTCACAAACTCTTCAAGACCCAATTTGCAGACAGATAATGGAAAAACAAGTGAGAGTAAACCAAGCTGGATTTATCCTTCTGATTAGTGTGCACTGACTGTCAACTGGACTGAAAGATCGTTTGCTTTATCAAATGGATTTTCACAACATCTAGCAGTTGTCATTACAACAGGCACAAAAGTACCTGGACTTCTAAAGTTTTCCCACCTGTCAAAGACCTTACTGGCAATAATGAGAGTGGGTATCTAAACTATCTTGGTAACTTCTCTTTCTTTCAGACCCTTAAGATTTTGAAAATGTGAATTCAGATATTCCAGTAAAGCATGTTTATCTACTTGCTTATTAGCTAATACTCTTATAAACTGGCAAAAATATTTTAAATATTATTTACAGCACTTTGAAGGGAAATAGGATGTATAAAGAGTTGTTTCAACTTTCATTGTTTTCGGTGTTTGGAATTATTTTCAGAACCAAAAAGGCATACGTAGAGGTGCTACCCCAGATATATATCTGCACCTAAACTCCATGTCAAATATTCTGAGTACCTGGAGAATATTGAAAAGACTCTCTTGTTCTTTGTAGTACTATACATTTACATTTCTTTCCTATGTAATGCAACAATGGTATTTTAGAGGAAGAACAATCAGAGATTCACTGATACTCAAAATGAACATGAGATATGAACTGACGACGTCTGTTAAACAGATGATAGAGCAACCATATATTTTACTTAAATACTGTCACTGTGTGTACTAGACTTCTGTGTTTAATTCATGGAAACATTAATCACAGTGCTAAACCTCTCCTGACAGGCAAAGTATAACAAGTCCTCAAATAATAAAACACCTAATTTCATCTCAACCCCTTTTCTATGAGCAAATGCATGAATGTGTCTCCAGAAGTACACAATCTCATCTACATGGAAACCTAAATATTTAAAATTAGTATCACTATGGAAAGAGGGGAAGAGGTTTTACTATGGAGGGACTTGATCTACAGCTGCTGTTTAATACAAGCCAACTTAAATCTCATGCCAAAAATGTCTGGTGTTTGTTTTCTTTTGTGAAGAAGCAGATGATTGTCCAGATGATATCCAGATGATTAAAAGGAAGCTGAATCTGTATCCTATCAAAGCTCCTCTGAAGCTCATCCATAATTTCTCCTTTCTCCCACTGTACATACTTTCATGTGCAAAAAGCTTCAGACAAACCAGAGGCTATTGATTAAACAAAATGAATACAGTAGTGTACCAAAACTGAATTTCTACAGTAAATTGCTATGTGATCAATATCCAATACATTAAATATCTTCCTTGCAATGGCAATTATCCTGTCTCCTATTCTGCTTCATAAATGACCCCAGAAAGAGCAGCTGATATAAAAACCTTTGTGGTCTAGGCCAACTTTTGTAGTATTTCCCCATGAACCAAATAATAGTATATTTGTAGTAAATTTGTTTGCCAGGGACTGTTTTTAAACACTGAAACCTCCAAATCTTGTTATGTCAAAGACATGAGATTTCTTCTGTTGAGAAAAGATTTTTAAAAAATAATTTGAATGCTATTTTTAGGGACCATGGTGTTAATTTAGCACCTTAGAATACCTCCTTCATATCTTCTGTGCAGGATAATCATGTCGGTTATATTTTTAGTTTATGTTGTAACAAATTCTACTTTAGAGGTCTATGTAACTTACAAGATACAGTTTTGTCCAAGTTTATTCTCCTTCAGTGTGAATAACTGCGCTATTGCCTTCTTTACTGAAGTAGGGAATTTTAGAGCATAGTTCATCTCACCTGTTTTAGACAGTTACTTTAAGATGGGATGAATCACTGTTTAGATTCTATTGATCATATACACAAGATTTCAAGTTATTATAAAGAGAGACAGTTCGATGTAATCAAATAATAGATTTTAATGCACATTTCATCCTGTCTTCTATCACCTGACCTCACAGAAGAAGAAATATATATATTTTTCTTCAAAGAATTTTACAAGCATCTCTCATATGGATAAAGGCCAAGACAGCTGGGAGTGTTCAGCCTGGAAAGGAGGGAGGGGGGTGTCTCATTACTGTGTACAAATATCTGAAGGGAAGGTACAAAGAAGAAGGAGTCTGACTCTTTTCAGTGGTGCTGAGTGACAGGACCAGAGGCAAGAGACACAAACTGAAACTCAGGAGGATCCCTCTGAACTTCAGCACTTTTTACTGTGAGGGTGACAGAGCACTGGCAGAAGTTACCCAGGGAAGTTGTGTACAACCAACTCTTGGCAGCCCTGCTTGAGCAGAAGGGTTGGACCAGACAACCTTTATAGGTCACTTCCAACCTCAACCATTCTTTGATATTACATCTAGGTTCTATTAATGATATTTACATAAGGATATCACTGATTGCAGACTATTTAAATAATATGTAAAATCTTTGAGGGTAGAATTTTGCTTTACAGAAAGACATTACCTCTTAATTTATGTTCCCTCTGCTCCAATTATGAAAGAGGAGCAGCACACTTTCTCTTCCTCTTTCATAATCATTGATGGTTTGGTTGACTTGAGTGAGTTGTCTGACTCTTAAATGAACTGGGTTCAGCTTTCTGGATTGTCAGCATGCTAGACCCATGAGGGGAAAAAATAAATTTTTCTTCTTGTTCAGCTTCTTAAATCTGTTCACATGCATCATGTGCATCAGTGGTATAAGGGAATTCACAGCCAATGGCAAAAAGCAGTTTCCCCTTCCTTTTGTTATTGTCTGCCATGTCAGACTTCATCCTCAGAAAAGGAACAGCTTAAGGAGCAACTGTTTAATTTTTCTACTTATTTAGCTAGATTCTGTGGTCAACAGTGCTGATGGCAGCATATGCATCAGCAATTTACTGTACCCACTTGCAAAACAACTTGATCTTCTGCGCAGTACTGTCTTGGCTTAACACCTCAGACTGGACCTATGTACTCCAAATCTCAGCCCAGGTTGTCTGGAATATGCTAGAAAAGTCATCTGTGAACTTCATTCACTACCTTCCCTGAAAATAAGGCATCTGGTTTTGCATGATTTCAGAATGAAATCAAGTGAAACTCAATGGTAGGGACTTTGTTTTGCCTAGACCTCCTGGGTGCATGTGGATCTGTAGTGGGGAGCTGAGCCAGCGGGCAGGGACCCACACAGAGCAGAGCAGGACCAAATGGAACAAGCCAATGAACCAAATAGGCAGCTCAAATCTTGCAAAGAGAAACTGCAACTTCACAGGCAATTTAGCTGGTGCAAATTATTCTAATTTATTACAGTAAACTACATATTAGCAAATGTTAACAGATCAGGGCAGATTTATGTCAGAGAAGGCTACTGTGCTAATGAATGGCCCCCTCATTAGCATTGCCTGGAGCAGCGCATGCTCTCTCTCAGCCTCTCCTTAGCACATTTTCCCATTGCCATCAGAGCAGAAACAAGCCTTTCTCATCCTGTAATCTCTGACCGGGAGGAGCCTTGTTTAGCAGGTAAAGAAGGGAACTGGCAGATGGCTATTTGTATGAACTGCAGCTCTGGTTGTTGTTATTGGGCATTTACTTGAAGAAGCACAGGAATTACTGGGTACTGAGCACCTCTCAAAAATCCATATCCCACTCGTGGTTGCTGCTAGAGTGGTTGTTTGGTAGTTTGTACACGTTGCATTGCTATTAACTGACTGTGACTATCAACTTTTCTACTCTTTTTTTTTCCCCTCTGTATACAAAACAGGAGTCCTAACACTTGTCACAAAAAAATATTTTTTTTTATTATCGTGCATTTTTTCTTCATTAGTACCTATAAAGTATTTGCATTTTCAGCATTACAGTATCTGGCTTAAAGAGGGAGAAATACTGTGTAGGTTTTGCTGATTAACTACTATAAAGCATTTGAGATCTTGGATTGGCATGTGCTGTCAAAGCATAAAATATGAACATACCTTTAAATCAGTGAAAGATCTAGAGTATCACAATTCAGAGAGCAAACAAACCTAATTGTTTACTCTCCACTCTGCTGCAGTCTGTTAAGTGCAGACTCAAAATTAATGTAGTATACTTTAGCCACCCAGCTAAAACCCACAAAAATCCATCTAAAACACCTTCCAAATTCCTCAATGCCAGATTGTGCTAGTTTAAGAAAACTCTTTCTGTGATACCTTTTCTTCTTTTAAATGTTTGGGTTTTTATTAAACACCAATTAAATAGCAATTTGAAAGGATTGGAGCGATATTTTCACACATTCATAATCCAACTGTTGACAAAACTATTCCTAAATGTCTCTAGTGATAGAGTCCACATTTCCCCCACTCTCTTGCCAGACAGCTCTAAAGAAAACTTTACATACTTAGTATTACCAAATTGTCTAAAGACAACACTCTGATTT
>VZRQ01002269.1:91259-198213 GCA_013397975.1 Machaerirhynchus nigripectus
GTTTTTTTTTTTTTTTTTTTTTTTTTTTTGGGTAACCTGTGAGTACATGATTTTACAAACCAGTAAGTCCTGGTTTGTAGCAATCATTAACTTATTGTTGGTCCTTTTGTCAGGCGGTCTGGATTTCATTCTATGGACATGTGCAAGGCTCCTAATTTGTTTTTCTCTTCAAGACAGTTTGCATTTGCCATATACCACTTCATTGAAGACCGGGAAAAGGAGAGAAATGCAGATGCCCAGATTTTCCAAACTGCTCTAGCCACTTTGAATCGCGCCATAAAACTTCCAGATCCTTTTCCTTGGGGAACAGTGCAGGTGGTGGTGGGTTGCAGGAGTCGCTCCTACGCTAAGCTCCAGCCAGCCACCAGCAGAGAGGGTGCAGAGGGGAGGGAGAAGGGCTGTGGGTGTCTGGCTGCTGCCCTGTGTGGGTTTTGGCAGCTGGTGAGAGGCAGGGCTGCTCAAAGTGAGCTGGGGGAAACAGCCAGGAACTGGAGACTGGAGACCTTCAGTTTACCTAGAACTACTCTCTAACATTTTCAAAAATGAGGCATTCCTGAGAATTACAGAGAAGGGTGTGGGAGAAAGAGGACTAGAAATAGAGTGAAATCCCTGAGCATCATTCATTCACTGGTGAAAGGGAGGGGGAAAGGGAAAAGACAGGAATGCAAAGTTTTAAACAGTTGAAATGTTGGTATTTTCAGTTTGGAAAACCTTGAATTATCTAAAAAATTGTTGGGATTTGTTTTGCAATTTTCTTGTAAAAATAATAGCTAGAAATTTAATTACTATTCCTTGTGCACTCCACTGATTCTCTCAGGTTGGATAAAGCCTTGTGACGGTATTTTTTTCCCCTATACATAAATTAATATATTTTAAGACCAGAAGGGACTGTTCATCTGACCTCATACATAACAAAGGCAACTTGTTTGCTGTATATTAATTACTGATTCAACTGCATGTACAACAAAGAAATCTTCCCACTTCAAACCGTTATCCCCCGGTTTATATGTCAATGAGCTGTATTGTCCTATTTTGCAGCCATCAGTTCGGGAAGTCTGACTTGCCAGGGGCTCAGATCCAGCCGAAGTTCCCTCCTCTTGGTTCCCCTCCTCCAGTGCTGGGAGAACAGTGGGTTAGTCTTCCTGATTAAGTACATGACTTAACTTTTGATCATAACAAAAGTCATATATCATTACCTAAGCTAATGACATAAAACAATGCCAGCAAAGCAGCGTTTTGTTTTCACCATTCCTCTCACAAAAGTGCCAAAAGCAAACTAGTGATATCTGAGTTGTGTTTTTAACTCATGTAATTAGTTAATTAAAATATATATTAAAATTAGGGTCAAAGATTGTCCCTGTGGAACTTTACTCAAAAATTACTCCATGTTTATAGTTGCATTTCAAGAGCTGCTGGTTTCTAATCTGTGCTGTGTGCTCTGTTGAATTTACAACATTCTAGTTTACTGCTCATACCATTGTGTGGTGTCCTGTCAAATAATATTTATTTGCATTGTTACCTTTGTCAAATCCGTAATTTCACTCGCTATTAGATACTTCATTGCTGTTGTAAACAAATTGCCTCTTGGCATTTTTTTCTGTAGAGTGAAGAGAAAGCAGAGGTAACAGGCTGGAGCTGTGACAAGGGAAGAACCGGGGAAGGATACAAAGAAAAGGATCTGACTGAGGGCAGTATGGGCAATGAAAGGCTTTAACAGGACCAGTTGAAGCAGAGCCCCAAGTTAACAGTGTGACTCTCTGGCAAGCACAAGAGAGAAAGCACTGTGGTCCTGGTAGGAATGTGGAGGCAGCAACTCCACCTGACAGTCAGGGTTGAACACTTCAGACACTGGCATATGTGATTAATTCCTATGAATATAAGAGATGTCTATGTGATTCCTCATTTTTCTCTCCTGTGTTCAGTCTGGCTTCCTCTAATGAGACCACAATAAATGTATTGCAGAAGAACCATAAGATTTCTCCCTTTGCTTATTTCCTGTACGCTATCACATGTACCATGAGGTGGGATTATATAATTAGTTATTTTCTACATGTATAGGATATTCAGGTAATAGACTCAATTTGTGCTCTTGGAACAGCAGATGTATTAGTTTCTCCAGTAAGGCATTCCTCTTCCAGCCTAGAAAAAACAAAAGAAATCAGGAATGACAGTTATGTTGTATTACAATCAACACTCCTAATTTAATGAACTTTTGTTAATAGTCTCAATAAGATAGCCTGCTGCTTTGTTGAAAATTATATCTTGCAAAATCCCTACTAACAGCAACAGAGATCATCCACACAAATACTTCCATTAAGGGCAAACTCTGATATAAATCTTTTGTATTTAACCACTAACCTCAAATGAATACAGCACCCTGGAAAAAAATCTAAGTATTTTCTTTGAGTGGGTTACTTCAGCTGGCTTCACTAATGCCTTAAATACATACTCTCTGCTAAGTTTACCAACAAGAAACTTTTAGTGGAGGTTTTGGTTTGTTGTTTTTTCTTTTTTCTGTGAATACAAGAGTGATCAGAGGCCAAAGCAGCAGGGTATTGAAGTTTTTCTCACTTTGATTTGTTTCATCTAGAAGGGAAGAGATCCAGTAGTGTGCCAGCCTAAGGCACTTTCCAAGTTGTGCATGTTAAACACTAGCACTGGGGTAATGCACTGGCCTCTCAAACAAGAAGATACATCCTAGGATGTGTTTGGGAGAGAGAGGAAGAAAAAGAGGGAAATGAGATATTGTCCTACAACTGTGGGAAGCCTGATGAGAAAATAAAGGGATTTTCTTAACAAATGGACCAAGACTCCAAAGCATTTTTAAAAAGACAGCTACAAAGAATAAGGAACAAGCACATTCATTCTACCAGTGCACAGTTAGTAATAAAAGGTTTATAATTCTGAAAATGTGGTTGTGGTTTTTTTATTTTTTTCACTCAACTCCCTTTTTTAAAAAGAGGAAGAGGGAGGGTATTGTTCTTCCAATTTAGAATTAGTGAAATAACACTTTTCCCCACATGAATACACAAGCTTGAAGGGCAATTATGCAGGTATTTCACAGGATGCCCTCCAAGTAGTAACTACTGCGGGCAGAAGCCTGGGCTGCTATTCTGAGAAGATCCTCAGAGTCGGCATGTGGTTGGTCCAGCGTCAGACATGCTGTGTTGGGCAGTCATGACATCCTCACATGGCAAGACCAATTCCTTGGACCTTCTCTGGCTACAGGCAGTGGCTATGAGTGTGTGCACCCGGTGTATGTTAAGTGCAACCTCACTGAGTGCTCGTACTCATAAAAGATGTTGCTGGCATCCTTCAGCTCCTTTAGGTTTTATAGTTAATTTCCATTTTGCTTACACTCTGTTGTATTTCCTTTCCATTCCCTTGCTGAGTAAATAAGATTCTGCTTTCATGATAACTCTTACAGAGCCTCTGCTTTACCAGGTGACTCAGCGGTACAGATAGGATATGGATTAGTTATGTGCAAACAATCACATCTATGTGGAATTACCCAGAGCACACAACAAACAAAGTATGTTGACTTTATGCTTCTATCCAGAATTTCTGGCAGCTGCAGGTGCTGCAAAATGCTACCTGATTTGGCACGAAGTTAGAGTGGAGTGACAAACAATACCTGATTCTGCATAAAGCCTGACAGCCTAACAAGAACCCCAGCTTTAGTTTGAACAAATTTGCAGTAGATTGAGTTCAGGCTGTGTTAGAGGGCTTTTTTATTCTGTAGCCAAGATATTTTTAGAATGTGGTACTAAAACCCCTAATCTGGATTTACTTTATCGTCAAACAACAACTCGAATTTAATGGGAAGAAGGGTTGTTGAGAAAATGTATTTCAAGTCAACAGAGCAAAGTCACTTGGAAAACATGATTCTCTTATTGGTTTGTCTGCTTTGACAAATGGCTCTTAAGAGTCAGTTGAAAGAGCAGAAAATTGTTGATTCTAGCTTTCTGATTCAAAAATCAGACACTATTTATTCAGCATTATTTAAAGCTATCTGCTTTTAATATAAGCTGTTCGCAAACATATCCCAACTATGACTTTATACCAACAAATCAGAGTCTGTGGCATATTCTGCTTCCTTGAATTAACCTCTGCATTGGTGGGCAGCATTACATGGAAAATGGCACTGACAGTTCATGTCATCTGGTTTAATCTTCTCCCCCCCTATCTCTCACAAAATGAAAATTTGGCAAACTACTTCATGGTAATTACCTTGAATTATAATCTGATCTCCATTTTAATTCTCTAAAATACCAGGGTTTGATATTTTCAAATATATCACTGAGCTTGATACACTCTAAAAGAGGACAGCACTCTGTTGAAGAAAGTAGGCAGTCATTTATAAATGAGGGACCAAAGCTCTTAACTGTTTTGCGTCCAAAGTGTAGAGTGAAATCCAAAAGTTTCAGGTAATTTCCCCTGACAGGCCTGGGGAAACAGATACTTCACATGGAACCCCAGATCCTTATACTGTGCAGAGACCTGCTCGGGGTCACTAGAGAAGTCAGACATATATATTAAGCTGACATACACTGAGGTGCTCAATGAATGTCTGCAAAAAGTGCTTCTGTCTATTTGAGATCTGCCACTTGCTCCCCTTCCCCCTGCAGTGGAAACTTGAAACCATTCCCTTAAGTAATTGAGCAGGACTCAGCTTTTCTTGTGAAAGTTATTGACTGGACAAGGACCTTTTTACGTAAAAGCCTGGGGATTATAGCAGTTGCAAAGGAAGCACTTAATTAATTTTCCTTCTCACCCTGAAAGAATTCATATGCATATCTGCCACCTCCCTCTCAGGGAAATGTGAAGCCCCCAAGCCACACACCGACAGAGGACGAAGAGCAGAGCAGCAAGAAGACACACAAAGTGCTCACAGACCCTTCTTGTGGAGCTGGAGCATGCAATTTCACAAGCCAGTGAGCCATACAAACCTGGCTTTAGAGTCTGGTGGTTAGTCAGTCATATGGAAAGAGGTATCCTGGGTTTTGACTCATCTATTTTATACTAAATAACAAGATTTAGACTGTCTGTATGAGGATTTGTGCATCTACCTCTCTCCCTACTTTCCAGCCACAGTGCTGACAGCTGCAATGTTCACAGCTTAGTTTCAGCACCAATGCTGCAGCTTCATTTCAACTGCAGGTACATGCTTGTTGCATGGAGTCCAGCATCAACACGGGACCTAAACTTATGCTTCCCTGAACTGCAGCTAAACTGATGCTTCCCTGGACCTTCAAGGACCCAGCTACAAAGGACTTCAATCTAGAGTATCACTTTTGCTCTGTGAGCAAGGATGCTCATCTTGTGAATGTCCTCCTTGAAGTACATCAGTCACCTGAATTCTACAGAGGATGCTTCTGCAGCAGGTTTTAGGACACAGAACCTTGGATTTACATGCTGTCACCAAATATTTTATGTGCTTGAATCTAGATCTGAAAAACAGTCTCTATGAAATTCAGTGCTAATCACTGTGTAGGATTATTCATATTTATATTAAATAGAAAATATCAAAGCAGGTAAGAGGATTCTGTCTATTTTTTTTGCCATTTACATAGCACAGACGATACCTGTGACACAGTACAAAAAAACAAAGTTATGCCGCTCCCTCTATAAGGAGAAGTTTAAGGTGGACAAAGGTCATACAGACCTTGCATTAGTGGGACAACATGGCTGCATTCAGACATGACAGGTAAAACAAAAGAACTGGGATTCTGATGACATTGGTGTTTCAGGATTAATCAAACCTTTGTCACTTTGCAAAGCATCCTGCCCATATTTGAGGCATACGGCCTCTACCAAATTCAGGAATTTTTTTTTACATTTTAGAAAGATTACTGTAATGGTCCCAGTTGTTGTATGTCATTTTTATTGATCAGAGTTTTGCATAAGCGGAGTTATGTCTCAGAAGTATGACCGGTTTTTCTGTGTATAAATCCTGCCAACAGCTTATCTGAGATCTATCTATCTCACTTTTGCCACTAATTTGTGTTGTGAATCTGACTTTATAATTTAAGTTTGGTTACTGATCTCACTTGAATTGGAGCTCTGCCACTGAATTCAATGGAGATAACTTAGGCCTTTATCCATTTAATTTCCTTGTTTCTATACTAGCAAGAACAGATGAAAAATTATTGTGCCATATGCTAAAACAGTAGTCAGGTTAGAACGGGTATTATGCAGCTGAATCTTGAAGTGCATAGGTGTTTTATATTAAACTGTCACTGTCTAGTGAGCAAAAGTGGCACTGGGAGTTAGGGATAGAAGCCCAGCCCTGCCCCCTCCAAACCAAGGGTCCAGCTTCAAACATGGGCTGCAGCCAGGACATGTCCAATCTGCTCTCCTTCTAGCCTTGTCACTCCTGCCTGCACATCCCAGGGGATGTGATCTTCTCCAAGTTACCCTGTTGCTTGGTACCTTCCACTGGTGTGCTGGAGATGCTCATTTACTTCATTGGGATAACTCAGAAATAGGTTTCAGTTCTCTCACTTCCTGAGAGAACTTCCTGGTGAATATCCTAGCCACGAAGCAATTATGCACTCTATGCTACCACAGGATCACATGGGGTTAGTTGTTGTCCTGGCCACAACTAATATTTGAGCCTTCTCCAGGGACTTTTAACTGAGTTCGAGGACCAATCCAACTCACCCATTAAATGAGAGGAATAGGTGAGAGATAAGCATCCATTTTCCACTTCTTAGTGTACATGGGAGACTAAAAGTAAATACCGCAGACGTCTTTAAGCTAAAAGCGTGTCACCTAATGAATTTATGTCATTTGAAGGAGACAACCCTGAAAATCAGAACAGACTGTACTTTTCTCTGAGACTGAGGCAAAATTTGGACATCCATTTCACATTTTAGATGGAACTTGTTCTGACTAAATATGTTGAAGAGAACCAGTGGAAAAAATTAACAATATTGTATTTTTTCCTCCAAGATTTACAAATGTATGTTACCTGTGATATTATAATATCTTAATATTGTTACTTCAGACTTCTGCTAGGCTTTACACTTTCGTACATCTATGGATTTAATTCACTGGCTACATCCTTACAAAAGAGCAGATAGTAATGGGTAGTGAGACAGGAACTCTCATCCACTTCTCCTCAGCCTTTAAGTGTTTCTATACTATCTATATTAAATAGTGATAACTTTTTTCAGATTGAGGTCTTGGAAACCTGGAAACTTCCAAAACTGATATACTGAGATATATGCTAGAACATCAGGAAATGCAAAAAAAAAACCAAAAAAANTTCTACATATTATATTTCCAGATCACAGGAGTGAGAGTTTAATGCAAATTCCTCAGACAGGTAAACAAGCCTGGGAAAACACCACCCTCTGGGAAAGCTGCCCTGGTTCATAAAGCCAGATAAACACAGAAATTTTTTTAATGAGATAGATTGGAGACAGGACCCCAGCCTGAAGCGGAATGGAGAGGACAGGCAAAGAGAGTAGAGCTGTTTAATGAAATTGTGTTTACAGCTACTAACACACCTAACAGTAAACTGAAGGTATTTGCTCTCTCATGGCTTGTTTTCCTGTTTCTCTTCATCCTAAAATTAGAGATACTCTCCAGCATGAAAGCTGTATGGTGGCCAATCCATTATGTCAAGGTCTCTGGGAGAGAACAGGAGTAATTCTACTGAACTTGGTCACAAGTATCAGATGATGAACACAAACAGTGGGAATCTGGTTTGAACGGAAGCAGCCATTTTATCACACAGCAGAGGAGTGGAGAGGATTGGCAGGAGCCACCATTTAACCAGCTGCAGTAAGAACTGGTAGAAGCTGCCCTCTGATACAAGTCCATGCTTTCTGTTTGCCCTCCTGTAATTCATACAGCTTTTGGATATCTGCTAGCTTGTGTAATACATAGAATTCACAGTGTGGCCTGTCTGAAGGAATAATATTTGAAAAATTGTAATCTGAATTCCCCATTACTTTTGCCAAATGAGAGTTACTGTCTTAGCTGAGCATTCCTCAGTGCCTTCTAAATTACCATGCCTTTGTATAATATGTATGATTAAGTACTTTGTAAACCACTCTATGTTTAATAAGATGCTACAAAAAGGAGTTTTGATGAATTAGATTTCTTTTCTAGTATCATAAAGTGTTTTCCTACCTAGTTTGGAATATATTTTGTTTCCTATGATGCATTCAGTTGAAGCATTGCTATCTCTGTAGAGAAGCATTGTGAAGTTACAAGGTTGTGGCTGCATTCATTATACAGTAACATAAGCTGCTGCCATCCAATTCACATGGCCTTTACAACTTTGCCTAATTCTCTCTCTTATGAGAAAGACCTAAGTAAAGTCCATTGAATTTGTAACCACAGATCAGTATAGTATAGTGTTATTAAATCTTTATCATGACAATCTAAATTAAGTCACAGGGAGTATTGTGACAACCCAAGCCAGTCCTCTTTTTTTTTTTTTTTTTTAAATTGGACATAAATGCCTTTACAGTATTTTCCAAAATCCTTACAAAGTTTCTTCTGTGAACCTAAAGGATCAGGTCCTTCAATATCACTCACGAAGTCCTTACAGCAATGCCTTGATTAAGAGACACCAACTAACCTTACTGATTTCAGCTGATTCAGATGTTGCTGTGTTCAGTGCTTTGCTGGTGGGGACACAAGATTCCAGAGCGCAAAAATAAGTCTTGCATAGCAGCAGTGGTCTCATGCAGTGCTAGGAAAAGTTCAGTCCACTGTGGGCACTGTGTCAAAGAGCTTAGGAACAAGGCTGTGTTAAGATTTTTCTCCACAGCTGTCAACTTGAAAGTTAGTAGCTTGTCCCAAGGAGTAAGAATCTATCACTCAAATGGTAGGGTAAGAAGTTTCATTTAGCATGATTGCTCTTTGTGATTCAGTCTTGACTAGGTAGGTAGTAGAACAGAGGTTATTTAGTATAAACTCTTCAAGTCTGATTCTTGTAACACAAAGCTAACACTAAAATACTGTGGTCTCCTCACCTATGCAGACTTCATGAGAATGCATCCATATGGGGTGGCCTCTTCACAGATCTGCTTGGCAGGACTGAAGCACTAGTTCCAGTAAACCTCCTGCTCAAACGTTACTCTTTGGTTAATAAGAGCAGTGTACAGGATGTGCTCAGTGGAGTAATCAGCTCAGTAACCAGTTGCTAAGCTCTCAGATAAGAAAAAGAGCGATGCTAATTTTTTGTGGGAAAGCATCATGCTGCTTGATACACACTGTAGTTCTGCCCACACTTAGTAATAAGAAAGCAATGTAGTAAAATATTATGATAATAACAGAACTAGCAATGAAGTATAAACACCTGCATCTTCCAGTTCCCTGCCCTTAAATCGTCAAAAAGCCAATCCCTTCCTAAGGAGTTAACAATGTTTGAACCTAAAGCAATCAATGAGAATTTTGTCTCTGACTTGTAAAAGGCTCCAGGGAGGGCCTTCTCTATTCAGTATTGTTTAAAATACTGTGGACATATGTGCAATAAAAATGCTAGAGGGAGAATTTTGCATTGGAATTGCTAGAAGTATTCTAGCTTTTTTCAGTGGAAAGAAATTTATCTGAATGTGGCCTGGAAATGAAGATCAAGAAAAATGTTCAAACATGAGGTATTTCTTGTGATTTCAAAGTTTTGTTTTATTGTCAGAAGGAAATAATTTTTTTATGTGATTCCCACAGAAGCTCAGATATTTGGCATTATATAATTAGGCACATAATATTAGAACAACCAGTAATGGGTCAGAGTCAAGCACCTTGTTTCTCCATGAGGAGATGAGTTCATGCCTTGGGAAAAGGCATTGTGACATGATACTTCACCTGCCTATTTTTTCCAGCTTTCTGCTGTCCATAGATTTCCTGAAATCACACCTGTATCTTTGTAATTTAGGGTCATGGATACATTATTTTACTATATACCTTTTATATTACTTTTTAACCAGTTCATATTTTGGCTTCTCTGCTATTCTTTGCAGTGAATTCTATGACTAGTAGTTACATACAGTGCACACACACCTCTTTCTTTTTCCTCGCACACTAGTGCTTGATAACTTCCTTTGTTGCCCCTTAGTTTTGTCTATAAATATCTGAATAACTACATTCTGTTAATCTTCTCTTACTTATGATTTTCACCAGTGACTTCCAGCATAGTCTATTGAGTCTTCTCTCTTAGGAATCTACAAGTTCTAGTCAACCTGTACTGATATGGAAGGCAATCTGTACTTTTGATTGTAATTGTTGTACCTGTTCTTATGCCACTATATTCTTTTGACACGAATAAAGAAATACTAATCAAAATGGCAACCTGTCAGATTTATAATAATCACATAATAATAATTATTATTTTGCTTTTTTCCTTTATTCTAAGCCTTTAGAATAAAGTCTTAGTAAGAATCTTTCTATAGTAGTAATATTTAGTTTTCATTCCACCACTGTATAGATCTCATTAGAACTGGGTTTTTTTTATGATCCTGCATTTATAAGCATTAGATTTCCCCTGACAGTTCATTACCCAGTCAGCAAATAATATGAATACTCATTTTTAAAACCTTGAATTAACAGGAACTGTAAAATCATCTTCTTTTTCTAAATTATTTATTATTATACTGAACAATGCAAGCCTTGGCACAGATCCTGGGCATCTCCTTTTCTTGTAAAATCAGCTGATTTTTTTCTACTCTGCTTGTATACTTGGATCAGGTCTGAATTTTTGAAGGGATCTTACATGCTATGATTCCGACATTTGTTCTTGGAGATGAATGCTGTAAAATTGTTTTAAAATCTACACTTACTACATAACCTGTATTTCCGACATCTGCCTGCTCTTGAGTAGCTTTAAAAACCAGTGGTAAATTTGTGAGGTACAACTTTCTTCTGCAACAGTACTGTCTATTTTTCTTTATTATAAAATATTTATCACTTTTTGATTGATGACAGTATATTTTATGAGGGCTTCTACTAGTTTTTCTAAAATGAATGTAAGATTTCATAGTCTGCTGTTCCTTAATCCTTTTTGGAAGGTTTTTAAAAATCCTTATCATAATAACTACTTCTCATTACTTTGTTGTTGAGATCATTTCAAATGTTAGCTCTTCCCATTTGATAAAGAAATTCCAACTCCCATTCTGAAAACACGGACCTGTCATTAATTGTGCTGTGTAGTTAAAAAAAAAAGGATGAGGCTTTCTAGATCTCCTCTGTGTAGTAAAAACAATCACAAAATTCTGCTTTAATTAGAACAGTTACCTTGTGCCACTGAACAGCCTCTGAGCAGCATTTCCTTCACAGAAGAAACAAGCAGGTGTTAGTAATGCAGTTAGTCATTACAGTCACATCCTCGCAATCTGCGGACCAAGGCAAGCTCAGAAAGCAGCTGAATCAATGACTTCACCTCTGTTTACTTCAGTGGACAGGAATTAAGGACTTACTTAATTGTACTGGGAGTTGGATACCTGCATATTCACAGAATGTGCTCAGAAGGATTGAAGTTCAGCCTTCAGGCAGGAAAAATTTTTTATTTGCTACATTTATTGCCACCGATTTCTGTTTCATCTCTGAGTAAGACCTGGAGAGGTTTGGTTCACTGATTCTCATGAAAAGCAAACCAATTTCAGGATCACAGTGTTAGAATTAGTCTTTGGATTTATAGGACCTGAAGCCTTGGGCATCTCTGTCCAAAATTCTATATATGTCTACAGCTTGGGGTTTTTTTTGTGGCTGTGTTTTTATGTTTGACTGTTCCCCTTTCACATTGCTTTGATTTTAGAAAGCACTAGTCCCTGTGGCCAGTAATCTTCTGCCTTACTGAAGTGTGTATGTTCCCATCAGCTTCTTAGGAAAATTTAACTTCATAAGTAGATTTTTCTGGCCAAGGCAACTCTGAAAGTCTAACAGTGTAGAGCACTGCCATCAGGAAAACAGTGTTTGGAACTGAAAAAGTTTTTGCTGGGCTGATGGAAACTTGGCACATTGTATGATAACTTAATGAATGCTGGTGGAAAACAGACCCTAAAACTCCTGGCAGCAGAAAGTAAGCCAGGACTGGAGGTTTAGTAAACAAGCTGCTCATGCACAACCCCCAAAGGGTGGGACTACTTTTGGTCACTGCAACTTCAAGTGGTGGCTGTTTAGGGCTAAGGCAGAGAGGAGCTGCACCCAGCAAGGTCTCCCAGGTCTCTCTCTAGTCCCACCCTTCCTGAAACCATGTGCCAGAGGATAGCTGTCATACAAGCACTGTTCTCTAAGGTGGTGAGACCCTGCTTTAGGCTATTTTATTATTGGGGTAGAAAATAGATTGTGTGGCTTTTGTGTTTTCAAAGTGTAAAATACATAGCCTCAAAGGGCCTCCTTGGCTGTCACTTAACTCTGCAGAGGTTGATTATTATAAGAACTGAAGTTTTTATCAGTTAAATTTCTTCCATGTCCAAGTTTGCAACTGCTCATACATTGAAGCTGCCAAAACATCATCACGTGACTGCCTTTAGCTTAGGTTTCAAACATATTTGAGGTATATAAATCAGACATCGTTCTGCCTGGCTGGCTGGCAGGGCCTAAACCAGCCAGCAGACTCAGATCAAATCTTAATTTCTGCTCTTCATTTAAAGTGAGACCAGATGACATAATACCCCTTTTACTTTTGTGGTTACAGCATTACAGCATTATCCTGTAGTTAATATCCTTCTCTGCTTGAGTGCTTATCTCAGCAAGTGGATGATGAGGTGCTCATTCTGATGGAGAGCTGTGTCAAACAACTACTGTCTGTGGCGTGTTTTGAGACAGCAGGAAGAGGCTTGTGTTCAAATTAAGCAGGGAATGTTCACTGGGAAGGTGGGGAGAGCCTGGGCTCTTGATCTTTCCTATCCTGGGTGAACAAGCTCTAGATGACAAGAATTAGATGACGGTAAGGCGTTTTGTATCCTGCTTTAGATTTCACTGCAGAGGGAAGGACAAGTTATCGTGCTCTGAAATGCTCAGTAATCTGAAAACTGGACCACCAAAACATGCAGATGCACATTACCCTGTGCAGGAAAAGTATTAAAAGACTGTCTCCCAGTCTGAGGTGAGAGATTTAATCATTACACTGTAGAATAAGAGAGAGGTAACACACTCCTGTTGGAGTCCAAGGCATGCCTCTGGTACCTCTGGCAGGTCGGGGAGCCCTGAAGCCCCTGCGAGGGGGTCCCAGACCCTGGCCAGAAGCCAAGAATAGAGGAGTTTTTGATCTTAGTCCATGGGAAAAATTACCAACACTGCGAGAAACATTGCAGAGCACAAGAGTGTAAAAACAAGTAGNAGATGCACATTACCCTGTGCAGGAAAAGTATTAAAAGACTGTCTCCCAGTCTGAGGTGAGAGATTTAATCATTACACTGTAGAATAAGAGAGAGGTAACACACTCCTCCTCCTGTTTTGTGAGAAAGGGATTGTTGAGGGACCTGCAATCAAGGACAGATGCTTTCTGCTGGGTCCAGGGGTGCCAGTTCTGGCTCACACCAGCTGCTCATCCTTACCTTCTTCAGACTGTTAGCACAAACACACTAATTTGCTTTAGGCACAAGAAAAGAGATCAGCTCTAACAGTGCAGATTGTTGGCATCAACTTGGCTGAATTTCCTTGGGGTGAGGCAGGGAGTTGCCCCACAGACTGAGTCAGTCACCAGTGGCCTGGGGCAGGAATCTCCAGCTGGGGAAAAGAGAAAACGTCTGCTCCTGCCCTAATTTTAGGAGGGAGTTCAAAGCTAAAATACCTTAGGTGGGAAGCTCCTCTATTTACTTCAGAATTCCATGCTGAAATGTCTGGCAAAATGGGTTTAAAGGCTCTGGATGCACTTAAATCTCTCTTTGCAACAGTCCACTACCTAATCATGTCTTTCTTCAAGTAAGCTCTGTTTCTCTCTCACTTGGAGTCCAGTTCTGGTCTCCTTGAAACTATTGCCAAAGTGCCCCTCAGTGTGGTGGGAGGAAGATTAGGGCATGCAGGGACAAGTGCTCTGCAGTCTGTCACCTCTGCTTCCTGAATGCCTCCAGGCAGGTTGAGAAGGTCCCTGTGTCCAGCAACCTCTGCTTTTCCCAGAATCTGGCTTCTTCCTTAAACCTCTCCTCTCCTTCCTGTTTCTTCTTGAGTACTTTTTCTTGTCACCTCCTTTTTACCAGATCTGAACTTTGGCTGATCCTGCATGGGGCTTTCTTCTGCAGATTTAGAAGCTTCAGCAAATTCTGCCAGGGCCAGGGGAGCCTGGGGAAGGGAGAATGGAGGAATTGGGACAGGTTGGTGTGTACCAGGGGTGCAGCAGCCAGCCTAGATCCACTGTCACAACTGCTTGTGCAATTGCTCCTTAACCAGTTCAGCCACACGGTCATCAGTTTCAGCAGATTAAATGCCAAATAACTGGGATCTTTTTGACCAAATGAGGTTAGAAATTAAGTACATTCGCACTTTATCTTGGTGGATCTGATGAGTCTAATGGAATGAGAAGGTGTAGCTTGGGGTAAGATGAGCAATAAGTGTCTATAAAATTATGCCCAGTCTTAAATTTGCCTAGAAGGGAAAGTGCCATCTCAGTTCTGTGTGCCAGCAAGGTCATTGCTGTCATGAGACTGAATTTCACTAGTACTAAGCAATTTCAGAAGAAGGCATCATCATGGCGTAAATTCTGAGGGTCTATTTTTGGGTTTCTAATTTCCAGGTTACAGACTTGGTGATAAAAATCTTTTAGTATGTTTACTAGGGGGTCACCTGATAGATATGTCTTTTTTAGATATAAAGCAACTTTTCTAGGTTCCTAGTCATTGCAGCTTTCATTTAATTTTCTCTACTTTGTGCTAAGAAGGGAAAACTTTACTCATATGAATGGTATAAAAGTCAGAGGGAGAGAGAAAAATGAAAATTATTCACAAAATTTTTTTATAGATGCCAACAATAGGAAAGTAGAAGTGGAGTTTTTTATGTGGTCTTATACAGTCACAAGTTGTGATTTTCCCATATAGTAAAATTAGCATCTATATTGCTAGGACAAAGCTCCCGATTATCTCTGTTAAGAAGACAAAGGGAAAGGTAACTAGGAGCTTTAAATATGGGTATGCTTATTTCCTTTCAGACTTGAGTCATCAAAAGAAAGGTAAATTTAATTTCATTTGAGAGGTTAGACCAATTACTGTGTGGCAGAAGAGAGCACTAACGCGTGCTTTAGACTTTAGCTTCATTTGCCTGGAAAGGAACTACACAGTGACGTGAACAGTTTTAAGTCATTTAATGTTTTTTGTATACTGAATAAGCAGAAGCTGGCAAAAAGAAAACCTCCGTCTTCATAGCAGCAGCAGAAATGAAAATGTATTTATCACATCAATGGGGTTAATTTCTTAAAAGATTTAAAGAAGACAGTATTGTATTCTACTTCTAAAACCTTCTGGTAGGGTACAGATGGCATTAATTCCCAAATTTAAAAAATAATCTTACTGGTAAACCCATGACATTTTCCTTAACTTGATATTTTTAAAACATTAGTTGGATGAAGTTTGTTTAAATCAGGCTTGAGTGCAAGTTTTATAGTATTATACATCTAATGTATTGTAGCTTAAATATATATTACTTAATGAATATCACAGTGAAGTTTAATTTGGATTTCGCCTCGCATCTGTGTAACAATCTTGTATTTTTATCTATAACTTTATAGTTAATGCTCTACTAAGAATGAAGCAGGCTACATATAATTTAAAGTTATCTTTTATTCTAATTGTGTACAGTATTATTTTTCGTAGAGGTAAATTTGTATTCCACTAATCATCATCATCATTATATCATCATAAGCCTCTGACATGCAATATTGTTAATCTGCTGTATCCCTTAGTTCTCCACAGTTCATTGGCACTATTATTGGTATTGATGGCTTTATTTTTTCTAGACATTAAGTGAGCAATTCATCAGGAGAACAGCAAAGATTGAATAGAAAGATAAAACATCCAGATCAGTAACTCACTGAGTGTCTCACACCTAAAAATGCTCTGGAACATCCAAAAGCCATGAGCTGATTTGATACATGGACATGCCAGGATAGTAACAGTGGGAGAGTCAGTGTGTATAAGGGTGCAGGTGCTTGCTGTGAACCCAAACACTCACCTTATTATATATTTCAGTAATGAAAGGCCTGCTGGCAAAGATCTGAGAAAAAAAAAAGAAAAAGACCTGTTAACCAATAATATATGGTTTCCAAATTCACTTTTATGTAATGCATTTCTAAATACATTTACAGGTTTTCAAACCAGCATGCAGAGACTGAGCAGTGTTCCACCATCTAAAGATGCAGACAAGTACTAGGAGAGACTTACAGAACTAACTTGGGCCCAGACCTCCCAGCATTTTTACATTAGATGATGGTCTTGAAATTAGTTCAGGCCCTTTTTACAAGTAGGAGCCTATCAAGATTGTGTGAGGTGTCCAAGCTCATGATACGGTCAATGGAGAGCATTAGCTAGACCACAGAAATCTCACTTTCCATGGGCTGTAAAATGCCCCTATATGCATTTTTCATATCCACTTACTGGAGCAAACTGATGGGAAAAGGCTTTAGCACTGAAAATTCCATTATGTATGCTCACCCCACACTTTTCAATTACTAAATCCAAATGTAAGTCCACCTCTAAGTACAGTGCTGCGGGTTTTATAACTGAAAAGTTTGTGACTAAAAATGCTGTTCTTCCAATAAGACCACCAAGAATGAGAAGGAAATTGGAATTATTTCAAAAGCTTCCATGCACAAGAAAACAACCACACAGACTTAATTAACATAACTGGCAATCAGATGAAACAATCCTGAAATGAGGGAATAATATTTTGTTGATGTTTGAGATAAGAGGATGACTACCTGCCATGGTATTTTGATCCTGATTATTAATAATCTGCCTTGCTATTACACTGGACTAGCTAGTAGCTAAGTCGCTTCACAGAAGCATAAAGTCCAACCCCTAATCTAATTTCTATACTTTATATATTTGCCCTTTTGTATCTTTAAACATGAAAAAAACCCTAAATCCTTAAGTTATCCGTATTCCCCATTATCAGCTAAGGTAAAAGCTTGAACAGATCATCGAGAGCATTAATGAACTTAGGCTTGAGCTCACTTTCCACTTTTCCAGTTCTTCTTTCCTTTGTGATTTTTGATCATCTCCTATTACTGTTACACCAGTTTGATTTCTTAAAAATGAAAATGCAGACCACTAGATAAGACAGGAGATATGTCCTTTTTTAGCATTTTGCCACATTAGGAATGCCTTTGTCAATGTAAATGCATGTCCGTTTTACCATGTCATGATTTCTTCAGTGTGCTTTTTCTTCCCCAAATCCTCTCTGTTAAAGAACATGAGCAATGCTTGAGATGGGTTTCATTCCTTTTCAGGTCAGGCCAATATAGCAGTAGCCAGGCCAAGGATGGTGAATTGCAATTGTTCTCTAATCATGTTTTCACCACTAGTAAGCAGTCACTTAGGAATTTGGCTGCTTTTATTGTTTTTTGTCTTTTCAGAAGAAATTTGAATTACTGAAAACATATAGCTTCCCAAAGGATATGTTCTGCCCTTGGATGAATGTGAATGTGTGTAACTGTTGGTAGATTTTTTTTTCAAGAAGCTTTAAATTTTGCCTAATTATTTTAACAAAAGAAGAATGTCTTGTTTTGTTTTCTGTAGCATTATCAGGCCCATACCAAAAAAACCCCAAACAAAACAACAAAAACACAAAAAACCCAGAAACCCAAACCCAAAAACCCCAACACCAACTCTGAAGGTATTTATTTCATTTGCACCTAAAAACATTACTTTTACTAGCTGTGTGCCTGACTTGAGACCCTTTAGCTTGGATCACTTCCAAAAGCCTAATTCTCCTTGGAAAAAAAAGTGGGCTGTTCCACCTACGAACTGGATTGCTTTGGGGGAAAAAAAAACAAACAAACAAAACAAAACAAAACAAAACAAAACAAAACCTGAGCAAATACATATGAGTTACGGGGATAAATTCTTACTAATTCCAATTCTTACTAAATTCATTCCAGGTTTCAGATGGCTGAGAAGGCCTATATGATATTCTGAAGTAAACAGAGTGGTAGAGCAGTATTTCAAAGGCAGAATGTGACATCTAGTAGTCATGAGTATCGCTTATTTTTTTAGTTATGTATCTGTAACTCAACTGCTTGCTACTTTAATCTCTGTTGTTACTTTCTTTTTCTTTTTATTTAACACACTCACCCTGACTTTTTCTTTGAGATACTAGTTTCCTTACTGTATTTAGAATTTGTCTGACTACACTCATGTCTTTTTTTTTCACTTCTTTGTCTCTGTGTGTTTGTAATTAGGGAGCTCATTGAAAAGCCTGTCCTTGCTTATAAAAGTCATGGGCTAAATTCAGTTTTTGGAACCCTAGGCCAGCACCTGACAAGGACAGCACTGGTTATGGCTGAACAACGCTGGTTATGGCTGGGCCACATGTGTTTTTCCACAGTTTACTGTTCTGAATGCTCACCACATCCTCCATCAAAATGATCCATGTTGTCTAAAAGTCCCTTTATAACCTGCTGAAACTAACCTAGCTCTTCCTGACTGGAGTGGGGTGAAAATCAGGGCTAGAAAGAGTGGATGCATAAGAACTTCTTGTAGTAAGGAGGGAATGGTTATGAGCAGCTGAAAAGAGACAGACAGACAACAACCTGCCATCAAAGTGTTTTGAGGAATGTGGAATTCCTGTGGTGCAAGGTTCAGGGTCTGTCTCTGCAATGAAATGCTGAAATAAGTGCAGCTTCTCCTTCTGTCCTGTGATCAGGTCAGTGCTGGGGTTTATGGTCTTATTTTTTTCTACAGCATATCTGCTGGCGATGTGTTGCCAGGACTTAGCTGTTTTTTATTTGCTTATAAGGCAAAGCATAGTAACATGTTGTCCTTCAAAATTCCTTTACTTTAAAGCACTGAGCAGACTATAGCCAGGTTGCTCTGCAAGAAATGATAGTTATGTCAGTGATGGGTTTTTTTACTGACAGGAGGTGATTTAAATGTGGTCAGGGATGCAGCTTAAAGTCTGAAGCATGATCCACTGCTACTTTAGCATTTACAGCAAGGTGAATGGGACATTTTTTGTATTCCAGCACGGCATCCAAGTGAACCTATCATCTGTAATAATGAGTCACACTGTATGGAGTTATTCCATCTCTGGTCCCAAAGACTTGAAGAGTCTGTAATAACCATAATGCCTAAATTGTGATTGCTTTTCACAAGCAGTGTATTCTTTATTCATTAGATAGTAAACAGAAGTCTCATTCTTTTCTAATATACTCGTTGCCCTTCTCCTTAAAATACACACTGTTGATAACTGTTGTCTTCCTTTGACATGGTATTTCTTACCTTCAGTCTGAAATATACCATTCTACAATTTCCTTTCTTTCCAGTATAATGTATTTCTGGTATAAAATAATAAAAAAAATAGCAAATAATGCATTCTGAAGATCAACAAAAAATCATACAGCAACAAAAAAAGCAAACAGGTAAATGATTGGTTTGAGTGTGCTGGTACATCAGGACAATTTTTGTGTCTGTGCATGTTTGTGCCTATACACAGATAGCTACTGTGTGAGTGATTGACTTTTCTACCAACACGTTCAGATGATTTCTTTCATTTTGGGCATGATGCCTGTTGGAGAGAGATGACCTTTCAAACAACCTATTTATTTTATTGATGTCCTACATAGCAATCTTTATAAGGCAACTTAACTCCTTTCACACTTCTCTATTAAGCAGTAGGGGGTAAGTACTGAGGAAGGTTGAAGGCCAGCTAGTGCCAATCCTTTCTCTAGGAAAACCCCAAAGCATTAAACAGTGTTTAAGATCATGTACACAATTTCCAATTATTTACTTTTAAGGTATTGTCTAAACACGAAAGAAGGAGAAAACATACATCTCAAACAAAAGCACAAATAGTTTGTTATTTTCCCATTGCACAATCCTGAATGCTTTTTTTCCACTTCTGTACCAGTTATTGAGGGAAAATTATTACAGTCTGCCAGCTCAATGAAGAGCTGCCTTTCTCTGGATGTGTCAGTTTCTACTAGAAGCTACCCAGCAATTCTATCTCTAGCATCTTAAAATTCTGTCTTAGGTGAATAATTTCTCAGGCGTGCTTACCTGGGTCTGTATGCAGCTGTGCACTGTGAGCTCAGGCAAAATGTTATTGCACAATCCAGTGGATGCAAGCTAAAGCCAAGAAAAATCAATAGACACAATAGTTAGGAATGAGGATAATTAGTCACTGGAACCAGTTCCCTAAGTGTTCTGTGGACATCTCTTCAACCAGTCTTTTAAAATCAACGCTTGCTATTTTTCTAAAATAAGTGTGGTAGTTCAGCTAAGTCATGTAATTGGAATCATTAGTCCAAAGTCCAAAGAGGAGAAACAAAGACACATCCTATTAATCTTCTGGTCACAGTTTATCCACCAGTGGTATTAGACTGGATTCTGTGCTTATGTCAGTTTGTTTGAAACATCTACTATTTTTAAATAACACTTTCTGTACCTTTTTATTTTCCCTAAAGTATTCTTTATTTTCTTTGATTTTAAAACATTTAGCCACTTCCAAGAGAAGGCATTGGAAAATTAATATTTTCTGCAGTACAACTCTTTCTGGAATTATTAGTCATCCTAGATACTGAAAAAAAAAATGAGTACAGAAAATGCATTGATGACAAAGATTGAGTGTTGGCTTCAATTTTGCTGTGTACCAAGTGTTGCAAATATTACTTTGTAAAGCAGGATCCTGGGAGAACAGCTTTTTACCCCCTGTTGGCACCTGGAAGCAAAAGAAATTTTGTTGCACTTTGCTACTTTTTATAGTAGAGGATGGCTGTTGATACTTGCTGTAAAAAGCAAATATTGGTGAAATTAACGGCAAGATTTCCAAGACCAAAAGAGACATGGAACAAAGGCTGCCACAAAATCTTTTATCTTTGAAAATATCCACTGAACCACTGAAAAATATACGAGTAGATGTTTGCATTCATATTGAATTTGCATCTGCTTAGAAATAAAAGTGACAGTCCTCAGGTCAGTCCATTGATTTCCTGCAAAAACGTTTTTAATATAATAATATAGAAAAATAATATCATCTTCATTTATGAAATGTACAAACTTTTGCTGATGGATTACAGGATTCTAAAGTGAGAATTTTTTTCTTTAGAAAGTTCAAACACAGAAATTATTTCAAACAATCCGACATAAACCATAATAACAGAACATTAAAGTTGTACTGCTAAGGTTTCAAAAATCATGACACAGATAGTCAAGTATGTCTATTAATTTGGCCCTTTGTAAATATGCATTGTTAAATAGTTTTAAATGTTCTTACAGTGCACGGTACTGTGCATACAAATTCGTGTTTTCTAGAAGTAATTTAAAATGAGTAAAATAAAGCCTTGAAAAGCTGTTTACTGAGTAATGCTACACTAATTGTAAAATTGGATATCTTAATTATGCCATTAGAGTATAAACACGTAGTTAGGCAATATGGATATTTACTTTTGTGTTATCATGTGCAATTATGAACTGAATAGTCCTAGGATTTGTGGCCAAGATTGGCTCCTGAGAAGTTTGAAAGTTCTCCATCATTCTTTGTGTTTTTTTGTAAATGTGCCCTAGAACATAAAGTGTGCTAATGTGCTAATGTCTGACCTCAGCTCATGCACTGTGCAAACAGTGGTGTGCAATGGGCAGCACGGGGACACACTGTAGTTTCTTCTCATACAATATAGCAGCTGTTCACAACCCAGTGTTAAAATTTGCATTGCTTAGGGCTACTTGTCTTGTCCTGAACATATCCAGACTGCACTTATCTTGCACATTTCTATACAGTAATCTTGTTATCATTCATGTTCCCTGTCTTCAGCTTTGCATTTAAGCCCTTCTCAAAAATAGGTCCAAGCAGTGGCGATATAAATATCAAGGCATTTATCAGCATTTGCTGAAAAATTAGCACTCACACTAACTCTGAAAATATAATAAGTGAAGATATCTTCAGACCTACATGAGAACCAAAAGATTGTCCTGCTTTACTAGTTCACATAAAGTTAGAGAAGGCTGGTATCTGTCTGACATTGGCTGAAGCACCAGCTTTAGACAGCACAGTAACTGCAAAACAGCAGATCAAGGCTGACCTGTGATTGTGGCACCAGGAGGCATCTGTGCACATGGATGACTATTGCTTAGGAATGAGCTGCGCTCTGAATGAACTGTATCCCACCTGAATACACAGGGCACGTAAGGGCTGTCTGCTTTCTTCTGCAGCATTTGATGCCCACTACTGTTCATCATGACAGAAGAGGTTTCTTGATATATGTGTAAGGCATTAGTCCAAACAATTATCAGCATATTTAGTTAATGCATCACTGCATTAACTTTTGACCAAGAAAAGAAGTGGTATCAGCACCTGTGGTTCATTGACCAAAGATTGAGAAGAGCTGTACTTATCTCTCAGGAGGCCGTATTGCATTTTTTCTTGATTGCAGGAAAAGCAATTTTCCTGAAAGTAATTTAATGCTGTGCAATTGTTCCTAGTCACTGCTCACTCTTTATCTGTTTTGCTGTTAATTAGAAGATCACATTTTTTAAAAGATATAATGTAATTTCCAGTTACAGTTATGAACTTCACCCAGGGGGTGTCATTTCGCATGTTGATCTCAAACCAGGCATGGCCAGATAAGCTAATGTCATTTACTATGCTCATGGGAGCAGAAAAAAAATTAATTTCTGTTGGTGTTGCAAGCTCCTCTTGCAAGTGCCTCAACCTTTGGTTTGGGGATCCCCAATGAAATACTTTAGGATATATATCAAAAGAGGAGAGTGAGTATTTGCAACAGAAGAGCTGCCATTCAGGATGGCAGCACAGAACTCTGTCTGACATTGAACTGTTATTCTAAAATAGGCCTCACACACTGTAAGCAACCAGACAGAATGTAGAGTGTTTCCACAGTCTCACATGAATTTCTAATTGGTAACTAATGATGGATTGTTACCTGCACATAATGAAGTTATTTTCCACAGGGTTAGAGTGTGAACAGACATCTGGTGATGTGCATAAGTGAAAGAGAGTCATAAAAATCAGAGTGCTAGGTTATAGGATTCTTTGAGGTCAACGAATTCCCTTTCCTAAGGATAGTTTTGTTGAATTAAAATTTGAACAAGTAACAAAAATCAGTCCATTGGGGAAAAGCATTTTGGGACATGGTTCTTATTTGCACTATGTGTAAGCAATGCAAATTGTCTTTAAAGGGAATGAATATTCTATTTGCATCCACTTTACATCAGCTTTGTGCAGCCAGACTGGTATAAAGAGGCCTTTGGAAATCCTTGAGGAAATTTTCTAAGACCTTAAGGGAAAATATACTATATTCACATTGGTTTTCATAAGATATGAAGCCAAACTTAACAGGCATTATCTTTAATAATTTCTTCCCTAAGGGAAAATATAGGAAGTACAACAGAAACAAATATTAAATCAAAATAGATTTGGAATCAAAATGTCACCCAAGCAGTTAGTCAAGAAAGTTGTTGTAAACCTCTGTGTGCAAGTGTGTTCGGTTTTTTAGTTTTAAATAGTTATCTGGAAAGAATGGGCACCTAAACATAGAAGGTATGTGTCATTTGTCTGGGGTGATGTGGTAATAATGTGTTCTAATGATCACAGGGCAGGTACCCGAAGGCATTTTATCTTAGTGTGTGATTTCATTCTTCTATTTCTAGTGGATTGAGGCATATAATGTATTTTAGAAGGGCTTCATTAGAAAATGAAAATGTGTTAAAACACACTTCTTTTTTTCTCCTCCAATGAAAATGAGAAGAAAAAAAGTTTACCTTCTGAAAAGACAATATCGCTACTGAATCAGTCAAATATGGTTCATATGGTAAACAAAACAAAAATATTGAATGCTTTTGGAAGCTTGTTGGATTTTTTAAAACAAAATTGAAAGACATCTTTGAAAAGCAACCATTTTATTTTATTCCACATTTTTCGTTGCTGCAAAGTTCAAGTGCATTAAAATGACAGCCCACACACCCCATTAGAATGCATCCCTTGTTTCTTCCCTGAAAAATCTGTAAAGCATCAAATGCTTATAGCACAATCGCACAAATTCAGAATTAGGAAGAACAGTATGGGAGATAACATACTTTGAGCTGCACGATAAAACCTAGATCCTTTCCACAGATGAAAATAAAAAAGCTTATCTTTTTTGAGGTATCTGTCAGGCAAAAGATAAATTCCAATTTTGGTTACTGTGTTGCACTTAGCTAACAGACATTAGAGGGTTTTTTAATGAATTACCTTTCTCACAATGGTATATGTTATTTTAAAAAATTATTTAATAATTTCTTATAGGCTTTTGTGCCCACCTGAGGTGACAGCATTTTATCAAAACATGAAGTGTTTATTATGTAAGCTGTGAATTAGTTATTTTACAATCCTTGAGGACAAAATGTATATTGTGCTCCAAGTACACATAAGATATAATATGAAAATAAGGTAACACTTATCTTGGTTAAAAGAAATGTAGAACCTAGGATGCTGTAACAATTTGCATAGATTACCAGTAGGTCTTCTAGCACCTACATTTTTTAAGTATTTGCATGTTTAAACCACTTCCTTCTGTTCCCATAACCTCCCATCACTTCTTTGCTGTTACTCTGCAATGCTGGAAAAAACCCAACCCCAAACAACCGGCTTCTGAATTATGGAACTTAATTTGCAACTACAATCATGTCAGGTCATGTCAGACAGTGCAGAGATAACTCTTTTTCTGTTCCATGTTAGGTGTTAGGCTATATATACAGTATATATATGTGTATATATATATTTATATATATATGTAAAGCAGGTATCTAACATATTCTCCACAGTTTAGTGGATTTGTAATGATCTTGAAGTACTCAGAAACATATGTGAATAGCCTGTGAATGCACAGTATCAAATAATTAGAGAAGTCCAGTTAATAAACTTAGAAATGATCCCAACAAAGCTAAGTGTTCTGTTCTAGCCCAGTTTAAAATAAAACAAAAATGTCTTTGAAGATACGATTCTTAATCAGAAAATAGTGAAATGGGGTATCTGAACATAAGATTAAAATAAATGCCTCATCTTGTATACCCATATACAACTAACATGACCTAACATGTTAGAAAATAATTAATGTGGTTTGGTAAGTAATTTTGTAAGAGCAGAGACCTGGATTTTCAGATGTTCACTTTGTGCTTTACTTGGCTCAAACAACTACACTTTAAAGTCTTGTGCCATGATGGAATGATAATTGGGCGTTGATGAAAAACATCAATCATCATTGTATTGTGATTTGAATTATATTCATTCTAAAGTTGAGCGGTAAGATGTGAAATAAACTGTGTGGGTTTGGTGATTGCGCTTTAAAAGCTCCTTCATTTCCAGTCCAACTGTGAATCATTCTTTAAATCAATATAGCTTACTGAAACTCTAGGATTACCTGAAAGAGTTTTGAAGAGTTTGTCAGTAAGAAAAAACATATCCTGACTATTTTCTATCACATATCTCTTTGTGTTCCATATCCTGCCTAATACTTCTGAACCCTTACCATGGACATTTTTCCACCATTCCTGTTGGGACAAGCCAGACTGATTTTGTAGTTTGTTTAGCAAGTCATTCAGTGGAAGTGTTTTCTAATCAGTAATTTAAATCATTCATGTGCAAAGAAATTAAAATAAAGATAAAACGGCATGAAGTTTCATTGATCCTAGGTTTATTCACTCTAGTTACTTTAGATTATTGGAAGGAAATTAATATTTGCCCATGGTTGAAAACAAGTATATAATTACATAAAAGAGATTAGAAAAAGCCAAAATTGCTTTATATATGAAGCTGTTTTGATTGTTACTTCCATAATAGCCAGCCATTAACTATGTAAGTGGTTCGTTGATCACAAGGACAGAGCTGAGGCTTGTCAGAGTTATTCTGATGATTCAGAAAGTCCAGAGCAAACATGAGTCTTACAAACAATGGCTACAAATAATGTAATCAATATTCCTTGCAGCTCTCATGACAGTGTATATCTTCAGAAAGGAACACAGATGATGCTACAGAAGACATAATCCCTGAAGATGCATTTCAACTGACTGGCTCTTCTGCTTTTTCCATCATCTGATGCTGAGACCACAAGGAACACAGACTAAAAAATCATAAAAATTTTGTTTTCTCTGCTTAATATATGTAGGCATCAGAGAAAGATACTTAAAATAATAAGTTTTTTTCACTCCAGTGCACAGAAGCAGAACAGTGGCATTCTCTGTTACTACTTTTTCACATCCATCATGTTGAATCTTCTGAGGCTTTTAGTGGTAAATAGCAGGTGATCAGAGTTTCTGACATTAGGGTGGGATTTCATAGTTCAAGAAGGTCATATATATGTATATATGATGATTTCAAATAACCACTTGTGTGTGTCAGAAGGCGTAAGAAGGTTCGGAGCTGAAGGAACTTGTTTCAAAGAGGAGTTAAGTGTGAAAAGGAGGGATTATCACCTTAGGCTTTTGTTCTTTGGTGTTCCTACACCATAGAAACTAGGCTGATGTGTGAGAATGAGTCAGAAAGTTTATGACTAGGGAGCTTGGTTGATCAAGACCAAATGCAAGAAAGCTCAATAATGTGGCAAATGAACTGGAGAAGTGTGTTGCACTGATACAATGCAAATACATTTGAAGATGCTGAGGGAGGAGTGAACAGTAAGAATTATATAAGGGGAATCTTCTGCTTTTTACTCTTTGCTGCAAAATGTGGGATCTTCACTTTCCTTTTTCTTCCCCTTGTCATCCATCTTCCCTTGTTCTCAGTAAAGCACTTCTCTTTAACTTCCTCCTCTTTGATTACAGTGTCCTTGTTTTTCCATTCTGAAAGTATGATCAACATGCCTGGGAATGCGTGGTGCAGACTGTTGGCTGCAGACCTTCACTTATTTTGGCTACAGAAACTACTGTTAATTGTTACGTTCCTCGGCTTCTTTCCTCATGAACACAAACCACTGTGAAAATTATGAAATTAATTAATGATGCCACAAGATTTCTGCCTAATTATGCTTTATTAAGGGTTTAGACCAATTTCAACTTAGGCCAGAAGCTGGGGTTATCTGTCAGGGTAATGTAGGTCCGAGCTTTTAGCTTTCAGTTTTCAGAATGCAAGAATTACCTGCTTTGTGGGAAAAACCCCCACCCTAAACAACAACAACAAACCAACCAACCAACCAACCAACCAAAAACCCTATAAAAACCCCAACAACAAACTGTCAAAAAAGCGCCCACATCCCACTCTTGTACAATGTTGTCAAATTTTGCTTTCTTGGACAAATAAATAAAAATGATGCTCAGCTTCTGGTTTGTACGTTACTTCAGTTTTCTCCAACTGTCTCTGTCCTTTCTGACTTGCACAATACCATGTTCTCAGTCCTGCAGAAATTCATCAAATGTTGAATGTGCATCAGAGTTCTGAATACTGCCAGCAGGAAGTGCCTAAAGATCCTGAGAATGATTTAGGCTAACAGTTCCCTGTCACTTCAGACCAGCTCTTCAGAAGAGCTCAGTTCTTGAACAACTCTAACTAAAACCAAGATTTTGAACAGTGATGAGAAACAACAGATTTTCAAAGATACCAGCCAAGATCTAAACTTTTCATATAATGGCCATTTAATCTGAATCTAAGCAGAGGCTGAGCTTGACTTGAGTATGAGACTAACTATATGAATATCTGCCTCTAAGTTTCTAAGAGTATATCTAAGTAAGGGTATATGACTCTAAGCTTCTTAAATTAGTTCATCTCCAAGTTTTCTCTGGCTAGAGAAGGAAATCTTTTCATTAAGACTAAGTCCTGACTTTGAGTACTAGGCTTTCTTCCGTGTATTGGCATGAACTTGAAGTTCTAACTTGAAAATAATTTATTAGCTATTCTCTAGAGGCATAAGTGTATCATTTCTATGCCTAGGCATGCTAAACTCTGGCAATTCTGA
Source organism: Machaerirhynchus nigripectus (assembly GCA_013397975.1). Classification (NCBI taxonomy): domain Eukaryota; kingdom Metazoa; phylum Chordata; class Aves; order Passeriformes; family Dicruridae; genus Machaerirhynchus; species Machaerirhynchus nigripectus. Next base: position 119,302 of record VZRQ01002269.1, read on the forward strand.
TTTTATTTATCTGGACTGGGTTTTATTGTATTCCTTTAGGTCATATTATCCTCCTTGTATATCACATGTAGTTTGTTTTTTCAAGGGATATATGAAACTGGGCTAGCAGAGACGTGCTGTTATTTCCTTCATATGAAAGAGGAATGTAGGGACACCCAACCAAACTCACCCACTGTGGTTTGTTTCAGTGACATTACAGATCAAGGTAATGACCTCTGGAAGAGTTTGTTCTGTTTTAACCAATAATCATTGTATCCTTATTAGACTTATTTTCAGTGCTATAAATAGTAAGAGATTAGTTACCTTATATTACTCTGAAGCATAATTTAAAAAGCATTTAAGGATAGAAATTCGGTCAAATAAAAATGGTTGTAAAAACACCATTCATGTTTTTAAGGAGTTCTGCTGTTTTTGCAAAGTCTGAGCACATGACATCTCTGTGTTTTTCAATATATAATAAACCAACCTAAGATATCCACAAATTTTTCCCATATCCTCTTAGGCAATCTTAATTTTCTTAAAAATATAAAAAAGTAAAAAAATAACCTCACAGTGAAAAGCAGAGACTGAAAAAAGCAAGAGGATGATGGTAAGGAAAGGAAGACTTTGTTAAGAAACCCTCATTTCTGTGTATTCAAGCCTGCATTAAATGTTTGGCCTGTCTACCTATCTGTAAACACAGTAAAAATGCCCCACGGTATTAAACCCACTGTGTCAGCAAGTACTAGGAGTCAGGTGTATAGTGCTCTGGGTGTGTGGATGCTTGAGATTTTGCCAGGCACCACTGAACACTTTCATCAGCACATGGTTCATAATGGGATAAAATAGGCTGAAAAAGAACAATGGTGGAAACAACAAAATAAATAGACTCTCAGCTCCAGTCTGATGTAATTCTTAGCAGAAAAGTGATCTCAATGTATATTTCTTTTCACTCTGAATGGTTCAGTCTGCATAAGCTTTAGGCATGGATTTCATAGTTGGGTTCTGAGAATTTAGTCAGAGGGTGGCCATAAGCAATTTTTATACTTCCCTTTTAAGTAGGCAAAGAAATCTTTCCAGCCAGCTGCAATCCTGCTCACAGTTGTTCACTGTCTCCAGCTTCCAAAGTAGTCTTTACTACCCCAGACTCTGGAGTTTATTGCTCTTGCCCTCCATACGCATATTATTTGCAAGGGTTCTGAGAACATCCTTCTCAGCTTCCTCTCTTAGCTGTAGAATGCAGCTGCCTGCAGTCAAATGACGATGCCTGGGGCTACTTTGAGCACCATGGAAGTACTGAGGGAAGTTGGTGAGCAAGTGTCAAGAAAACTTTTAACAGCTAATGTGTCATTGTAAAGAGATTTTTTCCCTCCCTGAGATAAAAATCACTGTATGTTTCCCTTTATTGTGCTGTCTTTCCTTGGTATCACATATTAACTGACATAATAAAAAGTAAATTTAAAAATACACCATCTGAATATACGATAAGTCTTCCCAAAGATCAGGGTAAAGGCTACAGAACTGAGAATGAAAATGGATATAACAGCTAAATAAAAGGTAGAATGAAAAAGAGGCTCACTGAGGAGCAACATCAACCAGACGATTTTTATTACACCATGGGAGGCTAACTGAACTTTTTAGGATACAACATTACAGGTTAGATGGAGTTAGAGTATGAATTAGTATGTACATTCTGCTGAAAAGATTGTTTCTAAAACTTTGCACAGATTTTTTCTGTGAAACAGTTTTTGTGGTGGTGGGGAGCTATTGCGGACACTCTCTTGCTCATTTAAAAGCAAAATATTGGTTCAGCGTATACGTTTGAAGAGTAGTTGACACAGGTATATCCTTACCTGCCAAATATGATACGGCAGTGTTCCTGCTGGAAAAAGTGGTGCACTGGCAACCAAGAACAGTAACACCCTAAACCACAGAAAATAGACTCACCCATGATTTCCTCTCAAAACCCTAACACATCCGCAGAACTGCAATGGAAATAAGTATACGTCCCAGCACAGATAGTGTGGGGAGCTCAATTCCAGACCTATGTACTGTCTTTGGGAAAAAATGTGTGTCAGCTGTAGACTGGAAGGAACTGTGAGTACCTTAGTGGGCAAGGGAAGAGCTAAGGATGTCACCTGTCTAGACTTCTGTACAGTCTCTGACATGATCCCAAATAATATCATTCTCTCTAAATTGGAGAGGTATGGATTTGATGGATGGACTCTTTGGGGGGTAAGGAATTGGCTGAATGGTCACAACTCAATGTCTGGATAGAAATCAGTATTGAGTGGTGTCCCTGGGGGGGGGTCTTTACCGGGACCAGTACTGTTCAATTAATCTTCATCACTGGAGATCCTTAAAGATAGACTTCCTTTCATTTCCGGCTCGGGATGTTTTATGTCTAGCACATCCCTAAGGTTGGATCAATACCTAAATGTTGTGAAAGGTGTAAGTATTCTATGTGACTTTGTTACATGATGGTCAAGTATTTGGGGGATTTGGCCTTTTTTTGGTTTTTTTGGTGCGTGTAATTGTCCTTTGAGAATGATAAAACTAGCAGGAAAAATAAAGAAAAATAATTAGCACAGCCAGTGCTGCAATTTTCCTAATGTTTATTTTGAAGGGCTTTGCTAAAGTGCAAAAAAAAAGACTTAAGTAATGCTGGGTTAACATAGAAAACTCGGTCTGTTCCCACTAGCGGGTGAAAAGTTTTGAGGACACATGTATTCAGAAATCAGAATCAGATGATAATGTGACGCTTGTGTAATACAATGTTTACATTTGGAGTCAATCACAGAATACGAGGAAACCATTCACACTGTCACATGTACTGCTTCTTTGACCCAATATTGTATTTACGTTTAGTACAGTGGGCAGACTTGCAGTCCTAAATTATTTAGACATCCTGTAGTTTCAAATGAAAGAGGACCATTATGTCCCTTTGTCTTAGCTTCTGTATAACACAGAACAGAATCCTTCGCCGTGTAATTTACTCCATATTGCAGATAATCTTTTTTGATGTCCACTCTTTTAGAAAATCATTGAAACCAGATTTTAAGGCTTGATATGAAGAGAGGATACCACCCCATACAGTACTGTATTTTACTAGCAACCTTATTTTTAAATATGTGCAGTAATGAGTAAAGCTTCAGAGCTACCCAACTGGCTCTTAATGTGTTGTCATTGCTTTGTATAATCAATACAAGCCAGGCTAACATCTTCCTCAAATATAGCCCCTAAGTTCCTAAGGCAATGAATAGTGCTGGAATTAAAGTACATCTCTCACCTGGATGTATGTTCCGTGTCATCACTAGTACATAGTCCCATGTGCTTCTTGCTATTTTTTCCCCATTAGATAGTCTTTGAGGAGAAATATGTTCACCCACTTAAATATCTTAAAAATAATAATGAGTCATGCCTAAATAAACTAGCAGATGCTCCAGTATACCTTGGGATGAATACATCAGTCAGAATATTCATTATCACATAATATTCAACCACATTATCTTCATCTGTTCGTGTGGTGTATTCCCGGGAAACCTGGGCAACATGTTACATTCTACCAGGAGATGGTTGGGTTCAAGGCACAGTGATCAAATCTTCACAATCCCTTTTTGAAGTGATGAAACATACATAAACATTTCTAACATAAACAAAACCAAACAGCACAGGCAGTGTATGAAATATGTTTTAGCACAATTTTACAATTATTTTCTCTACTACCACAAAGAGGATCTTAATATGACAAACCCAGGTGATGGTTTTTGAAAAATAACCCATTAAAAAATGTGAGGTTCTTCAGGATGAGTGCTGTCCCTCAGGGTTTGGTAGTGGGCTGCTCAACATCTCTGTCAGCAAGATGGACAGTGGGATTAGTGCATCCTCAGCAAGTTTGCTGATGACTCCAGGCTGGGTGGTGCAGTTGACACACTGGAGGGTAGGGATGCCACCCAGAGCGTCCTTGACAGGCTACAGAGGTGGGCTGATGCAAATCTCATTATATTCATCAAAGTGAAGTGCAAGGTCCTGCTGTGGGGTGTGGCAATCCGAGACACAATTACATGGCTGTGTGAGAGCAGCCCTGTGGAGAAGGACTTGGGAGAACAACTTTTCGTGGTTGATGAAAAACTCAACATGAACTGGCAGTATGTGCTAGCAGCCCAGAAAGCTAGCCAAGTCCTGAGCTTCATCAAAAGGGCCATGGCCAGCAGGTCGAAGGAGGTGATTCCTCCCCTCTGTTCTGCTCTCATGGGACCCCACCTGTAGTGCTGCATTTAGCTCTAGTTTCTGCAACATAAGAAGAACATGGAACTGTTGGAATGAGTCCAGAGCAGGGCCACCAAGTTGGTAAGGGGGCTGGAGCACCTCTCCTGTGAAGACAGGCTGAGAAAGTTGGGGCTGTTCAGCCTGGAGAAGAGAAGGCTGCATGGAAACCTCATAGCAACCTTCCAGTTGAAGGGGGCCTATATCTGAAAGGGGGCCTAAAGGGAAACTCTAGCAGGACTCCTCATCAGGAATTGTATTGACAGGACAAGAAATAATGGGTTCAAACTGAAACAGAGGCAATTTTAGGTTAGATATACACAAAAAATCCTTTACTGTTAGTGGTGAGGCATTGGAATAGATGCCCAGAGAAGCTGCAGATGCTCCCTCCCTGGGAGTGTTCCAAGGCCAGGTTGGATATAGCCCTGAGCAACCTAGTCTGCTGGAGGTGTCCCTGCCCATGGCAGAGGTCAGTGTAACTAAATGTTCTTTAAGGCCCACTAACATTCCATGATCCTATGATTTTATGATTCGATGTAGAATTAGGTTTTTGTACATACTTGGTGGCCAATTCCACTTTCATACTTGTCACTGATATCTTTGAAGTTATGCCAGATTTATACAAATATGATCAAGAATCGGAAGTTATACATCACTCTATACTCTGAATGCTGATGAACATTTGGATGCAAATTATTTTGCTGTAAAGGTCATGCAGCTCTTTTTCAGTTATCAAGAAGGTGATAATATTTTTCATGGCAAGCTTTGTAGGTGCGAAAGAGTTTGTGGGAGGAGAAATAATAGGGAGGGAGATCAAGTTATGATTACATAGAATTATGTACAATTTAAGCAAATGTCCTTCAGCCAAAAGTTTTTATCAGTATCCAAATCCAAGATAGTGTAGCTGGAAACCAAGAGTGAAGGTGAGCATAAGAGGACAGAAAATTCTGTCTTGGAAAGCAATGAAGTACATAAGATTTGAGCATTCAGAGAAATTAATGTCTTTTGGAATGAGCAAATTTTGAATGAAAGACTATGGCAAAAATAATCCATGTGAATCTTAGTTATTTAAGAGGTAACCAAGACACAAGATGGAAAAAGACAAGCAATATTACCTCTATAAATAGCACTGTTATACTAGATTAGCACATCAGTGCTATCATCTATACTTGAAAAGAATGCAGATATATTAAAAATTTCAAACAGTTCTGAAGATGAACTTGAGAGTATAAAGCTTATAATGTAAGTTAAAAGGAGCTCAGTTTCCGTGAATTTTTTTCTTCACAGAAGACAGCCCCTGTGTTCAGGTGATACTGAGGAGAGCTTTGATAATGAACAAGAAGAAAAATGTTAAAAGGCCTAGTGAGTGTATCTCAAATCAGGCAAACTGAATGACAAAGGAAGGTGCTTTCATAGCAGCAGTAAAACATAGAAATACCTGCAGAAAGGCAGCATATGCAGGATCACTTGGAATTGTCAGAACCAGATTGTAGTTCTTAAGGAAAAGAAGTCAAACTCCTGGAAGAAAATCTATGAGTGAGGAAATCAGAAATGGCAGATGAATAACGTGGTTACAATAGTTTTCTTGACATTGACATTGAATTCTCCATTTTGGGGAAGTCTTCTCTACTTTCCATTCCTCTAGGAAAAAAGAGAACATTCTTTACAATCTATTTGCATTCAGTACATTTTGCATTGGACTCAGAGAAAACATGGCAATGACTATGATCAAATACAACATAGCTGAGAACTTCAGGCACTTATATGCAAGAGGAGATTAATCACTTTTAATTTCACTCTACAAGTGACAGATGTATTTTTGAATTTCTTTGTTTCACTAGATCTTAGTTTGAAGCTGCAGTAAATGGACAGTTCGTACTGTAAATGGACAGTTCAATATTGGTCAGGTTAAGATTCAAAGAAGGTACAAAGAATCTTAATTGTATGGCCAGGTTTGGTATTCGTCCATATGCCAGAGCTCAAACTGGTTGTCAAGACTCGGACCAAAAATACATTCTCTTTTCTGCAGACCAGACTGGGCTACAGGTTTTTGTTATTGTTGTTTCATTGGCTTGTGTTTGTCAGTGAGGAGGAGAGGTTGTTTATTTACTTATGATTTTCCTTGGCATGGGTTATGATTAATCTCTTTCAGCTCTTTGGAACATTTCTTACTTAATGAGCTCCCTGCTACTCAAGAAGCCTCAGGCTGGAACCTGGGTCTCTCCTGTTCACTGCAGAGAGAAAGCAGTTGTTTCAGCCCTTAAAAGATTAAATGTTTTTGTTTGACTCAATTTGTTGGCCTTAGTATAAGCCGTTTGGGCAAAATGGGTTGTGAATGGGAGGATGTGAATACAGGAGGTTGGAATACATGATCTAAAGGTCTTAACTGCTTTTAAAACTTACAGACTAGGAAAGCCATTGGCAGTTATATGTACAGTCTTTCTTAGAAAGTCCTCTCTTTTCTGTATTTGTGTCAAATCTCAGTCATTTTGGTAAAAGAAAGGAAAAATATAATACACTGCATGCGAAAGCTCTGAGAACACAGGTAATGTAAAGAATTTCAAAGAATTTGTTTCACTTATTCTTTAGGACGCAGACTAATTGTGTCTGAAACTTAATAGCCATCCTGTTTTGATATTATGCTGCCCCATACAACATATGCATTATAAATATTTGTACTATGCAATAATAAAATATAATATTTATACTGTTTGCCTCATTGGTTACTTAGTTTTATAGTTTCCTATATATATTAAATTTAGATGACAAATACATTTTACTATAATTTACTATAATTAATATATTTGTTACTATAATTTCTTCTACATCATTAAATGACAATAACACATCTTAAAAAAATAACCAAACATATTCAAAAGAAGAGACACTTTAACAGGAAGCTCACTACCTGTCTAAGGGTCTAAACCACTTCCTGCTCCAAGGCCAAAAGAACAGGATTCCTATCTCTTACAGATAGGAGTTTCTACACTGGGCCATGTTTGCTCATATTAATTGAACATTTTCCCCAATACCATGAATTTTGTGTAAATAAGATTGGACAGTGTGAGAAAAATGGAAGTGCCTTGGTGAAGTTTTGTATCATTTAAATAATAATAAAAAAGCACTGATTAAAATATATGTGGTATTTCTTGTCTTTTGGGGGGTCTACAGAAAGTGTTATGTAGTTCTCACCTCTATGACACACGAAACACTGGTTAAAAATGTATGAACTGAATGTATCTCTCCAAGCAAAATGTGGAATTTTCCATTCAGTAAATATGAAAATAAAATTAATTTTCTTTATTTTATTGCTGCAAAGGTGTCAGGATCTATATTCCATAGAGACAATAGTCATATTTTTTCAAAAACACATATAAATGTAAATCATGACAGTAAGATATTTTCCCACTGGGCTTATAACTTCTTTCAGTGCTGTAGGCATCTCTTTTAAAAAAGCAGATTTGATGCAAGTGCACATAGCCATAAAAGGTCCTAGTTAAATGTGCTTCCTTGAGTGATTATTTTATTTTAAAAAAATTTGTAACCAAAACATACCAAAAAGTGAGCAAAAAGCCAAATATTTTCTTCTTTCATATCACTTTAGAGCTAGGTAGAAGAAATACTTTTTTTAAAAAGTTGAAATAGTTGCATAATTAGAGTAAAAACAATCTTTGAGTTTTGTTTTGCTCTTTCAATCTTGATGTTTTCTGAAATGTCCAAGTCATCAAAACCTGTCATGTGAGAGATTACAGAGTATGTAGCAGCCTTGATGAGACTTACAGCACTATTCTATAACACCCAGGTATATTATTTTGAACACACTTCAGTATTTTCAATTCTCTCCACAGCAGCACGAAATAGAAGATATCAGCATGGGAGACTTTGTGTAGCATGAAATACTGGTAATATATTGATGAGTCCCAACATTCAATTTGCTGTAGCCAGGGTGAATTTAATTTGGTGGACCATGTTCAATTTATGCATTGTTACATTGTTCCTTCCCTGAGAGATAATAAAGCTGTCTGCATTTGTATATTAATAAATACCTGAGATCCATAAAAACATAACACTTTCTTCTGTTCTTTATTTGCATTGAGATCCCTTTACACTTCCCTGGCTATAAATGTCACTTACAGCCCACATTGCCAAAATGCTTTAGTGGAATTTTGGAGGTGAGGATAAGGCCCACTTTACTAAACACAGAGATAGAATAGAAAGTGATGGTGAACCATGTGACATTTCTCCACACATGTACAGTCTAAATGAGCATGTAGATAATCAAAACTGGTGGAGTTTACAAACTAGGAAAAAAGAAGAATGTATAATGAGATGGAAATTAAAGGCAATTTACACCTTCCCTACCCCTCATGGTAGTTCTTTTTCCTCTTACCACTTCCTTTTCTAAATCCTTAATATGTAGACTACACCATCATACACTGAGATTTACACATTTTTATTCTGATACCAAATTTCCCCCTCTTATGTATTTATCTTTTAATGGAGACCACACTTTTAAAGTTTTCTTTCCTTCCTTGCCCCTCTTCTAAACACCAACAATGGCAGTATCACAGGACACGTCTTCCCTCACTGCCTTGCCTCAATGCCATTCAGGGATTATTTAATCTCCTAGTAGAGGTTGGTCCATATGAGGCTCTTACTCTATTCAGGAAGAGTTAATGGTTCCCTGCAGGACTATATAACTCTTCTTTACTTGCATTAGGCATAGCTTGATTCTAGTAAAACCCTGGCACTGCAGCTTTGGAAAAGACATTCATCATTGTCCTTCCACTTCTTGTTTGGTGAGTGGAATTATGCAAAAAAGGAGTGTGAAAGGGGATTTGAAATGCACTTTTTAACTTATGTGTTACAGAAATTCTGAGAAATCACAGAGGACTCTTCTGAATTAACTTTCTTATTGAAATCTGCAGCTTATTATACTGAGAGGGGACTCTAAAGAGCAAGTAAAAAAGTCTGGGTGTAATGACTTAGTGTTTACAGAATATAACTGCTACAAGACTGATTGCTTGATATATTACTTCTTTCATTGTGAGCCGCAAAACAGGTAGAGGCATGGTAGACTAATTTGGTTTATATATTCAGCTGTAAGGCTAGACACTGCATCATTCTTTTCATAAAGCAGGGACTGGAGGCATGTGGGGCCTGTAGCCATGACGACAATAAAACAGCTCTGAGCCTGAGCTGTAAGTAAGAAACTCGGCCTTGTCTCCAGCCCTTCCTGCTCACGACTCGCTCTCTGGAGAGGGGGCTGGGTGCTCATGAATGATCTATTGAGCAGAGGTACAGTACTGAAAAGCATGTCTACAACGAGCCTTTTAGCAGAATTTCCCACTGTTAGACTAACACGAGCTAGTGGTGACTTCAGCTTGAGCATGCAAAAAGTCTTGGCAGCTGCTCTACTTCACCATATGGATTTACTGCTGTATAGTAAACACTGGTCATAAAAAGACAAACAGCTTGTCTACATTAGAGCTCCCATTGTTGCCAGCACTGAAGGAGCTGCAGGAAGAGTGGTGAACACCTAGGACTCTAGCTGGAATCAATATAGTTTGCAAATACCCAAAAGTCCCTGAAGATCAGACACAAAGTGCCTAAGCTGGCATTTTATTGGCATGAACAGGCAATATGAAAGCAGTATAGGAACTTCTGCTGTCTTACAGGTTAAAAATGGATTATCTGCACACCTCACATGAAATAAGCACTCGTGATAAAAGAAAATATCGGTTTCAGACAGATCTGTTTTCAGAGCGTAGTTCTTTGTTGCTGGTGGTACGTAGTGCATCTGGTCGCAGTCCATGAAGACCTGGATAATCATATGGTGCTAACATGACCTGCTCTTTTCATATGCTGCTTAGCATCAAAAGACAGTTGGAGATACGTGAAATAGTATGGGAATGACAAGTGGCAATAATTGGCAAGTGAATGGGGAGAAACTCAGGGCAACTAACACAACAATTTAACCCATCATATTTTATTTCAAATGAGAATTTCTACAAATCCTATGTGAAATCCCTTCAGTGCTTTCTGCATTCCTTCTTCCACAAGGATGAAAATCACCTTGATATTTTATACATCCAGTTTTCTGTCTCTTTTGAATCACAAGAGATCTTACATCATTAACTGTGCACTGTGCAAACTGGTCTTGCTGGTAAGTATGATTACACCAGAACCTCTTTTTGAGAGGGTCTCAAGGCTATAAAAATCAAATGAGCAAGGTTTATTATATTCCTGATGACAACTGAAGATTAATTTAGCAATGGAGTTAATGAGACCTGTGATCACCTTCATCTGGACTGGTGTCTATAATGACTGGGAAGAACACTGAGAAGGAAGAACTGTGATGATAGGCTCTCATTGCAACATTTTAACTCTGAGTCTGTTAATTAGTTTCATTTTCATCTGGTTTTGCCATAATGATGCTTTCTGATTTTAGATATGATAAATTACAACACTTTAATCTTGATTTTGCCAGTGCTGGAGTCATCACTAGATAATAATATTGAGCAAGAAACAATTTTGACTAACTGTAGATGTCAGTGGCTCATCCTTTGTGTTTCCCTCACTAGATGATGGGGTCCCAGCAGATTGTAAAAGTCAGGCCTGGTTTTTAGTAAGAATTTTTAGGCTCTCATGAAGATAAGAAATCCACTCACATGTCATATTCAGTAACATATCACAGTTTGAGAAATTTCTACAAGTAGCTCCCAGAAAAGTCAATTGTTACAAGTTTTTTATGTTCTCATGAGTAATGGTAAGATAATATTTGTGCCACTATCAGTGGCAGCAGGTCAGGCTTAGGATCTGAGTTTTATCTGTACAGTTCAGATCTCAGTAGTTTTCTGTACTTTGTATTTCTACTTGTTAGTCGTTTCTCCATCTTTTTCATTTACATTCACTGACGCTGTTCAGAAAAATCTCATGAACTAAAAAATACTCTACTCTTAAGTTTGTCAGAGCATAAAAATAAGTTCAGTGTTTTTCATTGTAAAAGGTAATTGCCTTCATTTTTAATTTAGGATAAGCATAGTTTTAATCTTAGAATGTGAGGATTTATGTGTAAAAACAAATAAAAGCAAAAGTTGGAAAAAATCCCCAATGCATAACACATCTTGGAAAAATGCGCCAAAGATGAAAAACAAATTTGTCATCTCCACAGTCATTTTACTCTTGCTACTTGGCTATACCATTTTGATTAGGTATCAAACACTGTCTGGTGTTTAATGGACCTTTTAGGTCCTATGAAATAAATGTATTGCTTTTATAATTGAAACAAAGGAAAAATTACATTTGACTTTTTTATTACTAGTAATTTTGGAAGTATTGAAATCTTTCAACTGTAAACATAAACACATAACGTAGCAGCATTTTACTTACTTGACAAAAAAAAATTTTCTTCTAATTTTCCAGACAGATCTACCTAAGCAAGCTAGTGTCAGCAATTACAATTACATAGACTTAATCCTTCACAAAAATGAGAAGAAAACCCCAAACCCAACCACTGCATAAGGCACTTCATTTCTTATATAATAATTTTTCTGAAGGGCAATTTTTCTTCAGGACAGAAACAGATTAAATGTTCTGGATATATTGAGTTTGAAGTACTTTAACTGGGCCTCTTTCATAGCTTGTCTTTATAGCCTCGAAAAGGTGCTGCTTGGAGAAATCAGATTTTTGCCATACTGCCTTCAACACCAAACTAATGTTGATGATGATGAACACTGAAGATGTTTGGCATACATGGTGGCAGTTAAAGAAACAATCATTCGAAAATGTAATCAAGGCATCTAACAGCAGCTAAAGGGAAGCCCTGACTGTAACTTTGAATTCCCTTTCTGAGTGTTGCACTCACAGCTTGTGTATCCCCGGGTTCACACTGAGCATCTGACATGACACCATCTTGTGCTTTCTTTAATATTATATTCGAGCAATGCATCCAGGGTGCTCCTGGCCACGGTGCATCCCCACAGTACTGTCCCAAGGCCCCCTGCGCCCCACATGTGGCACTGGAGAACTGGAGACAAACTACATGACTGTGCTGGAAACATCTAACTTGTCCCTTCCAGGAAGGGTAAGATGAAAGCCTGAAAACTGGGAAGGTTCAAATTTACTGTGTATTTCTGTATACAAGGGCTATACTATCAGCATCTAGAGTAGGGCAAAGGAATAAGCAGGGAAAAACCTACTTTTAGCACTGTTATAATTATAAGAACAAGTCTATAAAATAAATGAGCTGTGTCTGAGGCAGAATAGCGGATAAAAAAACATGTTAAAAATTACTGTCTTTAGAGTCACAGGCAAATTAAAATGGTTTGGTTTGCTGAAGGAATAAGAGTATTAAACAAATAACAATCTTTATATCCAGTCCATCAATGGAACACATATAGTAAAATTCAAAGTGCTAATAAAGCACGACTGGAACAATATGTTGTTTCTGCTCATTCACTGGTACTATCTTTTAATTAAATTTAGATTAACATGGTAGCAAATATAGGAAAAAATTATTCAGGAATTTATCTTGTTCTATAAAGTAAGGCATAATTTAAAATATATATTTATACAGGTTTTATGGAGGTCTTTACAAAATTTTATAAGAAGAAATCAGTTTGTATTTAATCAACATTTTGTGTATTTTTATTACATGGTTTATGAAAGAACTTTTCATTACATGCAGGAAGAGGTGTGTGTGTGTGCACATTTGCATGTGTATCCATGTATTTGTTACAAGTCAAGAATGTTACAATCTGTAAAAAGATTAATGTATTTTGGTACTATTCACAGACCTCTAGAATAAAGACTAATAAAAAGAAACTTTAGTGATAGCATAACAAAACTAGTACTCAATTTGTAGATTAAAAATTATTTTAATCATTATTTGCACAACATGAATGTGTTATAATTTATGTACTTTACCAAAAATACTGAATTTCAAATGCTGGGGGGTTTTTTTGGCAGAAGAAAATACAAGGATATTTTTCTACAGTGTTGTTCTTCAGGGACTTTAGAATGGTTTGTAATCATTAATTGGGCTTCAGAACAGTACTCTGATGTAATTTTTTTTGTGGGTAGAATGAGGAACAGAGTGAGTAAGTGATTTGTCAAAGTCACAAGAAGCCTTGACTTTCAGTTTTTTGCTGACAAAAAAGAATGTTTTTACCACAGGATGACTAAAGGCAGGAGAAGCAGAGCAAACACCTGTAGGCTTCAAGTGCAAAATGTGCCTTAGCAGAAGCAGAGTGTGTATAAACTCCCTTAGGTAACTGACAGTGAAAACTACAATGTCTTTATTTATGCTAAGACTTTTGAAAACCATCAAGTACCATGGACATTTTTGTAATGCTCCTGTCTTCCTTCTAACTTAACTCAATGTCACCAAGAGGTTGTTTTCAGATAAGCCCAGCAGAAGAAGGAGGAAAATTTAGCAATATACCCAGAATACCTTGTTTTCAATCTGTAGACGAAGTATCCATTTTCATATAACCCTGCAGAAATTAATGATCTTACATACAAACACAGGTCTTTTTACTGGTCCATGACTGTCAAAACCAGTACAGGAAAACAATAAAATATGCACTCATCTTTGCAAAGTGTCAACTCAAATTATGTGGTTATTGTGCATTTAACAATGGAGCTCCATGGTGCTGTTGCTTAAAATGAGCACTTTGTTTTTGATCAGATATGGATAGTTTGTACGAAATCTTTCTTTCAAAGTATGAGTCATAATGCCACACAGGATCTTGTAATTAATGGAGACATGCTCCTCAGAAATGCTACACAAGTAGTATTTACTTGTGAATATTTATTCAGTCACTTTCAAAAGGCTTTGCAGTTTATTAATTGCTTTCCTTTATGTCCCCTTAAAGACTTTATGTAACTCAACATCCTTCTTGCTTCTTTTTATTAGTCTCCTGTGTTCCTATTATTATTGCTGTTGTAAAGTATTTCAGCTTTCTACATTGACTATATTTATCCACATTCTTATTTAGTCATGATCTGCCTGTGGAGGGGTAGGTGAAAAAGTGATGAGAGTTTGGTTTATCCTTAGCCTTTATTATTGGAAACCCACAAGGAAATAAAGCTTTGATGTACTTAGGAAGATAATCCTGGAGATTATGCCGAGATATGTGCAGTGGGAGCTAGAGGGATATACTTCTTTAATCTCTTAGTGTTGAATACTTAATCCAGTAAAGATTCTTGGCAAGAAAATTTGAGAAAGAACAAGTTAATTAAACTGTTCACAGGTACTGTTTTCAGGAAAGCAGATTTGATAGCTTTCTAATGAAGTATCTGAGATTTTATTTTTGTAAAAGGGCACTTATATAGTATAATTGAATGATTATATTATGAAACATACTTTTTTCATGTTTGCAAACTGTTAAATACACAAAGATCCAGCTTCACGTTGCAGAAACTGGACTTTGATATATGTGGATATGACTAGAGTGGTTATAGCAGTGCAGTAATTTCATTTTGCTATATTCAGCTTCAACCCCAATTTGTTATTTTTAATGCAAACTGAGTATGATGAGCTACAAAAACAGCATATAACTGACTTCAGATTTGTCCAAGTAATCAAAACTGAAACCTCAGTGCTGATCACTGACAGCAGATCTGCATACTTGCATAGACAACTCTTCAGTTAGTATCAAGGGGAGATAAAATTGCACCATGCATATCTTAGGAAAGAACATCATCCCGATTATCTGTGTCTGATTTTTTTTCAGACAGATTGGTTTTAGGATTAGCACATGCTAAGCAGCTGTGTCCACCAGGAATGATTCTCTGCATGCTTTGATACCTGGGACAGAAATCACCCCCTTTGTGTGTGCATACATGCACACGCACTTGAGATCCTGGGAGACCCACTCAGAGCAGACAATGCCAACACCAGGTTCTCCCTGGTATAAAAAAGGCTTTTAGATCTCTGTTACCAGTGTGGCTTTTCTTCACAGTAACACTTGTATATAAGAATAAATAATATGGCTGAACTTTTTAATATTACAAATCTTCCTATAATACAAGTTGATCCCACTCGGTTTGAACAAAGAGAATATAAGAATATAGGTTTCAGCTTCTCAGTGACATTTTAACAGTATTCAGTGTTTTATTAAGGAGGTACAAAATACAAAAAGGCATTTCTTACAAGTTGAATTTATTCAGCTTAGTTAGAAGTGGCAGCTGTTATGAGTATATATGCTCTTTATCAACAGGGGAGAATGAAGAATGTATCTGGTAAAGGGATAGTAGTATAGTTCTTTTCTGTTTCATACTCAGAATTATTATGTAGTTTTGTTCTTTGGTAATTTTGCAGTGATGACATGTTGATTTAATGAATCTACACTGTATATTTTAAGTTGACAAACATCTTAGATGAAGTTCCTGTGCACACACAGAACTGGCTGAAGTGAACAAACATTATTTGTAGACCAGAAGTAGGGTCAGGCTTGCAGATACCACACTTTGTTTTTTCGTTTGGTTGGGTTTTTTTCTAGGAAGGTGGTACATTAAGATTAGGTAAATTGTGCCTAAGCAATTATCTACCCATAAATTTTTTATCCATTTAATGAAATATTTTGCTTTTTATTCTTCCAAAATTAATTTAATTCTTTCAAAGAGGTTATAAATTCCACTGAAAAAGACATTACAGAGTCTTGTATACAGCTGTGCTAAACTGCTGGCTCTCATCTTCCCTAGCATTTATGAGGGCTTGGAACATGTCTTTTTGATAGTAGTAGATCCTGGGCTTCTGTGTTGGTAAGATGTTTATGAAAATGAACTGTTAACAGCCAGTCCAACTTCGGAGATTAACAGTCCTAAGAGTTCCTGAAATTCTAGTAGTCAAAGAATATATATTTATAGCAAAAATATGAAAGATGATAGATTTACTCAACATAATGAGAAAATGTTAATATAAAATTAGAATGCTATTTAGCAATTTCATGGAGTTATATTAGCCATAGAAGACATCCACATACCATTAAATAGTATCCCCCAAGTGAACCCAGTTATATTCCTGTTTGAACTTAAATCTAGGAACAGCTTTGGTGAATATGAAACCCAACCTTTGTTTTGCTTCATTTCTTGTTGTTATCAAGTCTTGTGTTTGAAGAACACAAGGAGCAATTAGCTGATGGAGCTCCTTGTCACAGATTGTCATTTATTAATTGCACATGAACATGGGTTCAAGAAGGAGTTAGACAAACATTCAGGATGTGTTTCCAAGCTTACCAAGAAGGATGATCCAGATATTGCCTGTAGTTCAGTCAGTCTCAAAACTACTAACTGCCAGGTGCTGACAGGAAGGGATCACACTCTAAGCAGAGGAGAAATGTGCCTCTCTGTGTACTGATTCCTATGTGCTTTTTATCTCCCTCTGGAGACAAGATGTGCACCTAGGCTGATATTAAATGTTCAGTACAAACTAACCACCTAAACTTTTCCTTGGCAGGGAGAGACTTGAGAGAGAAAAAGAACCTCCCAAAGCTATTTTACTCCTCTCATCTTAACATAAGCAAATATGAGATTTAATGGCTCCAGGAGGAGCCCATTCCTGCACTAACTATTAAAGACCAAATAACTCATACTAAGACCTCAACCTCATCTAAATGATTTTCCATAGTTCTTCTATTCAAATTGAAACTTAAATTCCATGGAGCAAAAATGTAACAAGTTTCTTATGGTAATTAGATGCTCATGTAACAAAAATATGAATGAAGACTCTTTTAGAGAGCCTGTGAATGATCAAGGTGTAGGGTAGCCTCTCATAATGACAACAAGGAGGACTGTATTACAAATAAACTCCTTCCAAATAAATTAACCTCTATATCCAACTACAGATTTCCTTGCCTGTTGCAGTGAAATGTTCGGCAGTTTTGGCTATCACGTTCCTGGCCGCCTGCTGCTGGGGCTGCACTCTGCTTCAGCCTCTCCCCTGTTATTTGACTCTGACGTGAAAGGGAGGCCTGTAGGGAGAGCTTTGCTCCACCTGCCTCCTCCTTCCTTCATAGAGCAAATTCTTCCCAGGAGCTGTGCAGACAGAACTTCTTTTGCTTGTTTGTTTTGTCAAAGATTAAAACAAGAAACTGAGAACTACTGAAAGATTAGGTATCGATTGAAAACTATTTTTTCTCTCACTCAAGTCCAAGCAATAGACTTTCTCATTTTGTTTTTGTTTGTTTACCTTTCAGAAACTCAATTTAATCCCATAACCTTGTATGGAAATGAAAGTTCTAAATGCAATATATTGTCTTCCTCAAAGTACTGATTCCTTTGAGTTGCATGTTGCACTTCGGGTTCATTCTGTGGCATCATGGTCTGGCATCAATATTTTCAAAAGCTCATTTGCAGCAACTCAGACTTTGTTTTCTTCCTTGCAGCTACTATTACCTATGTGACTTTTGTGTGTCACTTAAGATCCAATCTTTTGGCTTTGAAATGAAGGGTGACACCTTCTGTGATCCTTTTGTTTTCATTTTCTTCAGTACACTGCCCAGAGAGGTTCCCTTGTGCATCTTAATCCATCCACTCATCTTCCAGAAAAAAAAGATTATTAATCTTATTCAGGCTGGAAAGAAGGAAGTGAGAGACTGTGAGTGTTGTATCACTTCAAACGATGGTAGATGCTCAGATAGAACAGTTATGTTTAGGCCATGGGAGTATGCACAGTGCACTTTAGTACCAGAGTAAAGGTAAGGCATTTTCTCCTTTCTGTCTTTGTATGTTCAGCAGGTATCTTTTTGAAAGGTAGATTCAGAAGCAATATTATTAAGCTATTAAAAAACATAATTTTTGATTGCTGATGTTCCTTCACTAAAACGTCAGGTTATCTTCATCAGAAGAATGACATAGCAATGAAATGAAATGAAGAAATTGAGAATGTTGCCAAAGAACTTTGCTAGAAAAGTCAGCTTTATCTAAGAGGTAATGATAGTGCACACTTTTAATGTGTCTTGCTAACATGATTCAAGGTTTTCCTCCTTTGGTTATACCAGTCCTGCGCCTTTCAATAAGTTATTCCATATGAACAGGAATGTGATCTAACTCCTACTTAATGAAGAAAGTGCTGACTAATTTTCTTGGAGAATAAAAATGTACTTTGAGAAGGTCTTCAAATCTCAAGTTGAAAATTTGGACAGAAGACTCTGCCAAGTAGTTTGCATTGTAGATAATATAGTAGTTAGTTTCTGGATATTACAGAGGATGTTCTCTACTGACTTTCCGTTCTCGATTTAAGAAGTCACACTGCATCACTGAGAAAGGAAAGGCTTGTTAAGAATACACCTAGCAAAAAACAATCTATATTTTCTGTGATTTTTACCCTTTTTTTCTAAAGAATAATTTTTAAAAGTGAAGATATTTCTGGAATTTTTAAAGGAAAGCAGTACATAGATGCAGAAATACTGGCCACTCACTACCACTGCAGTAAATGTGCATGCAAATTTATATCAGATTCCCCTTCACAAGAAGTCTTCAGATCAGGCTACGGTTTGCCGTGATTCTCTTCCCATGCACATTCTTAATTTTTCTTTTCTGTAAAGCAGAAGGAAAAGACAGTGCAGATAAAGGTCTTCCCCTGACACAAATCATGTGTGTTTGACTGGACCTGAGAACTAAGAAGCCTTCATAGGCTTCTCACCTTTGAGAGGTGTATGCCTCACAGGCCATAAGATCAGCTGTTCCTGTTTGCTGCTCTTTGATTGAATTCCACTTTTATTACTGACACATTTATTGCTGAGTCAGACTGGTAAGTAAAATAAAATTACCTTCACTTAGATTGTGAAAGTGAACTCTTCATCTGAACTACAATAAACTCTACAGCAAATTTCTAACCTTGAAGTTTGATGAATCCAAATGCATTCTTACTCTTTAAGGGAGAGTCATTCGTATTTGTGTCCCATCTATACCAAAAGATTTTTCGAACATAGGTATAAAAAGATACATCTTTAAGGATATAGAGGTTCTTCCTCTGCCTTGAAGGAATCCTCATTTGGAGAATAAATACAGATGTTTACTTTCTTGCTTTGCTTTCTTCCTGTTTTGTCCATGCTATATGGAGAGAGATTTCAGTTAATCCACCATTTACATGGAATGCTCATATCTCGATGATGGTGTGTGTCACATATGTAATATCTTTGTGAAATAATACCTTGATTTATGCTAAGACAAACCCATGGTTTTATGTTTTTTTAAATCTGTGAGTGTATTTCACTCATTTCTGGAGCCAACATTTTAGGTAGAGATACTGCTGTGGAATGTAAGGTCATGGAACAAAGCCAGACTTGAAGATATCCTTGCTCTTTGCAGGGCTTTTAGTCTAGATGTCCTTTAAAAGGTCTCTTCCAACTCAAGCTGTGCTATGATTCTATAAATGTACAAATCAGCAAAAATCAGTTTATCTCAGACTAGCAGAGAATGACTCCCGTTGAGGACTCTGCTGTCTGGCAAAAATATGGAATGTTTTTAATTTTTTAATTTTTTTATTTACTGCTGATTTACAATAATTTTGCCACAGGACAAACAGAAATCTCTACTTTACTACCTAAAGTATTTAAAGGATGAGATTAGTAACTATGTGATGCCCAGCGGCTGTCCCTTTCACTTGCATTGCTGTGTATACGTGTGTCAAAGGGTAGCTGCCAGAAGTTCAAAGTCAAAGTGCCAACTGGTTACAAGTGGCACTGCTCAGATGCTGATACCATAGGATCTCCTTAGGTCTCCCACAACTCACCTGATTCTATGGTTTTAACCCTGGCCAATGTTACCACCCAACAAAGCAGCCCCACCCCTTCCTGTAAGTGCACACCAGAAACTAAGATCAGTTTTGAGATGAGAGTGCCACACAGTTTCCCAGTCACAATTCATACTGAAGAAGGACAAGAAATGGGTCAGCAGAGTTAACTACAGGGACAAGACTGCCCTTCATGTCAGCAGCATGGATTTAAGTTTGACTACACTGACTTAGCTACAAGCAACAAATTGGGTGTTAGAGAGCACCCAGACTAAGGGTAGACTTCACACTGAAGGTGATTAGAGTCTACTGTGCTGAGCTGCCTCCATTCACAGGATGAATGGACACCTCCCCGAGATCCTGGTGCAGTTGTCAAATAACTGGTGTCCCTTTTGTTCCCTCTGCTCTTTTGGTAGTAATCTCCAAGAAATAAGTAATGGATTTTCTTGGATTGCCATTTCTAAAATTCCACAGTAAAGTCAAGCAAATGAGTCTCTGTAAACAGATGACTAAACCAAAACACATTTTCTAAAGATAATTTAGACTTGAAGTGTAACCAAGGAATAAAGAGCAGACATTTCTTTCCATACTCCCAAATGGAGACAGACAGGGAAAAAAACTTGTCATCAGAGACCTATCATTCAATAAACCAGGAAAAGATCTGACTTCAGTCCTGAAAAGTAGGGCATTACAAACAGAATTGTTCTGTACTGAGGACTGCAGTGAGGACTGGCAGACACTGACAGCAGTAAATGCCAGGCGTTCATAATATTCCTTGTGGGATGAAACACTGGCTGCTTAACCAAATTAGTAGGACTGTTCCAAAACTCCTTCCCAGAGCTCAATATCTGACCATACACTGAATGCTGGGACCACACATGAACATGTTGTTCTGCTGTCTCAAAGTGACAAGACAAAATTACATTGGAATCATCACCCAACTAATAAATCTTACTGTCAGTCGGGTCTTCTTGTTGTTGGTTATTTTTGGTTTTTGTTTGTTTTACTCCTAGCATGCCATCTTGGATAACTGCATTAAGCTGACAATCTTATTTTTGTCTTCAAAAAGTATTTTTTTTCTCCCATGTGACTGTGAACAGTGGGCATATGTGGAGATTGAGGGAAGGAATAAAGTATATTGTTCCTGTCACACTGTTCATTTATCATCAATGGCTTGAGCGTATTTCCTCCCTGTATGCTGTGTGTGTATTCACTTGCTTGAAATCCCTCAAATATAAGAGGGAAGCTCTGTTTATGAGATGAGGAGAAGAAAAGAGAAACATTGTCAGGATCTTTGGCATTGTTTATTATCTCTGATGAGCCACACTCGGTATTTTACTGTTTGGCCTGGGAGAGTTTGTCCATCCAGTAGATTCACCATAAGTGCAGCTGCATCTGGAGTGTATTGAAGAAATTTTGTTTAATATCAGAAATTTTCGTGGGACTGGAATAATCTGTACTTTACAAATCACAACTCAGAGCAGCTTTGTCTAACTCCACCAGAGGCTGGCAGTGATACAGCTGTTCTGGTGGAGAGCAAGCAAAGGCTGAAGTCACAGGAAATCCACAGGGCAGTTCAAGTCCTTGCCTGAGACACTGTAAATGACAAGTGTTTAGCAAAGGCTCGTCCAGTAGACAGAGAAGACAGCTACGCAATAGTAACATGTGATGTTGTTTTTCTTAATTTATTTTTCATATAAATTTTTCATAAGATAGAAAAAGAACCTTCAGATTAACACATATTTGTAAGGTGTAGTTGTTTTAAGCGAACCTTTGTTGAGAGAATTCCCCACACTGCCTCCTTAAAAAAAAAAAAAAATCACTTGAGAAGAAAGGGAAACATCTCTGTGTGTCTCAGAGTAAACATTCCCTGCTGGGCTCCTGGCAGGCACTGAGCCCACCCCTTCAGAAAGAAATCAGATCCTGAAGCAAACTAGGTAAAGGGAAAAAAAAACCCAACAAAAAACCCAGCCTAAAAAAGCAGCTGTTAAAACATTTGGGCTTTTTCCCCTCAACCTAGTGCTACAGATGTGATCATTTCAGTTGTTTGGCTTGTGTGCTAGAAGCCTCAGACCCTCTGCAAGGGAACTTTAAAGAGAATAACATGGAGCATTCCCATCTTGTTCTTCTCACCACCGTCCTCTTCATCACTGCCTTCCTCTCCACGTTCTTGGAGGACAGTCATAAGATTTATTACAAAATTCCTTCAGTGGCTGTTGACCAAGTGTGCAGTTACAGCTTGGTTTAATTAAGAAATCAGAGTGATTCTTTTATGTAGGTCACATCAGTTTTTGATTCTGAATTTCATAAAGTTCTAACCTTTCTGAAAAGTCAGCAGTGTATCTATGGGTTTAAAAAAATCAGTCTCTTAAATGCCTCCGAGTGTTTTTTATGCCTGCAAATGCCATTGCTCCTTTACTAGATAAACTGTCAGAAAAACCTTTGTTTGAATATGGCATTTGGTGAAATCTATCGTTTTGCAGCAGTGTTTTCAAATAGGATTCATAAATAGAGTCTGAGCTCCGAATTGTTTGAAGCATGGCCATGCTGGAAAAGGAACAATGGGTGATTTGATTTTCCTTTCTTTGCCTCTCATCATTATTCATATCTATAGGGATTACATGAAAATCACATATTCACAGCCCATCAGAGAACAAGGATATGCTGGCTCAGAGTTGTGAATTTTTATAAAATTATCTAAATTACTGACTTCACTGAAAGGGAGGAGCCTGATGTCTATAATGCTTATAAATTTATTTCTTTTTCTTGATAATTGGACAGCATTCAAGTCTGTGGACACTGGCTACTGCTCTCCGAACACCACATCTCTGTGACCACCACACAGCTGCTCAGCACCTCGCTCTCTTGTTACAGACAAGACTGGACTGTCAACCTCCAGGCTTACTCCAGGTCCAGCCACCCTTCTTCTCCTTTCTTCTAAAGGAATCCTCATTCCCACATGTGATACTTTAAATCAATTAGTATTATTTTAGAAAGCTTTCTGATCTTTCTCTGACTCAGAATCATCAGAGTTAATGCAATATTTGACTAATATTCCTCAAAGTACATTTTTAGATTTTAAATGAAAAGACCAGTTATTCCTAAGTAGTACAGCATTTCATCCCTGATCAAGGTTTTCGTGTCCTTGAAAACACAAATTATTCAAAGAATTTTTTAACCTGTTGAGAAGGTTATATCACCTTCAACAGTATCTTTATTTCTCAAGTAAAATAAGGAATATACAATGAGCAGGGTACAAAGTCTTCAGTGCTCAAGGATAGGAGATCCCTCTGCCAAAGTGCAATGCTAGTGTGCAGGAACTGTTGTTTTCCCAATATTGGCCCAAATCTCAGAAATGAACTCCTGCAGGGACTGAGGATCATCACAGGCTGCATAACCTTCTAGTGTGCAAAACCTAAATCTTTGAGTCCCCTAAAGCACAGCAACACTAAATGCTTTATATTAAAACAAAACAATAAAAATCCCAAATAATGCCAGACACAAACATATAAAAACCTTACTGAAACAAAGCCTTTGCTGTGGTCTGCTTTTCTTCTTTGAGACTGGTGAAAGGACAAAGAGTGTGGCAAGAAATGGCAGTCACACGAATTACTTCTAATAAAAAAATACAATTGGCCAGCTGTTCATCCCCTAATATGAGTGCCATGTCTGGCATGCCTACAGTTAAACATCTCCCCTCTCCTGCCCTAGTTCCTACTGACTTTTGGAGAGTGTCCTTACCCGTGTGATCCCCCAAACCATGCCTGGGATAATGCCCAAAGGTTGAGAATATGCAAGGAAGCATGTCAACACTTATACACTATGGATAATCATAGGCCAGTGCCCCACCTCTATGCAATTTTCTTGTGTAGATGTGGTGTGGAGTAAGAGCCAATGTAGTCTATTAGAAAATAAGATGCAGCAGAAATGAGAAAAAGGGCAGACTCAGATGAAAAGAGAAGAGCAAGTTCAGCAGAGTTTACAGCATATTACTGAGGCAGAAATTCAGATCTAGGTGTTTAATATCACACTGCGGGCGAAACAGCATTATCTGTATCATCTGGAAGTGGGATGCCAACATAATGAAGCACTGTTTATTAAACGTTTTTGAAGGAGAGTTGGAAGGAATGCTATCCCTCTACATCTGTCCAGGGAAATGCTCCAAAAAAAGAGTTAGAGGCTGCATGGAGAGTCCTGCTTTTCTTCACCCTCGATACTCTATTCACTCCTCACTTCTTACACAGCCTTCCCATGCACACCTGCTTTCCGAGGTTGGCCCTAGCAGTAAATGCCTGTGAGACCAGGACTGCAGACAGCAGCAGTTCCTAAGACCAGGACCGTAGCAAGCAGTGTTTCTTATTTCAAAGGCAGGTTTCTCAAAACTGTGGAGTTGGCCTTTTATTGGCTATAGGATTTGCAACCATACCTTCCACTACTTTCTTGGGATCAACCAGAACTGAATTATAGGGAACCAGCATTGTAAAACTGAAAAGTGGCAGTGAATCACTAGGAAATATTCATAAAGCAGCATTACCTCCCGAGTTTCTGCAAAAATCATGCCCTAACATAGCTGTTAGAGTGGTCTGGATAGCAAGAATAGGCTCCTGTAATCGAAGTTCCAGCAGCTTCTTAATTGAAGTGCTCCTTCATTCTCTGGTAGCCAAATGCCACTTCCAAAAATTACATTATCCAAACTCCCTATCATTGCATGTCTTCTTTCTGCAGTGTTTGCATGCCAGTAGTATTTTTGCTGAACATGAATTTACTGAGCAAAATAAGGAGGCACAAATATTTTTTGTTGCTGTAGATGCAGGATGGGTATAGGTGCCTTCTAGTCACAAGGCAGTGTTGATTTAAAGCAGCTGTGCAGTTCCATCCCTCCCACTTGAATATCTGGTTTGTCCCCGCTCCTCAGGCTGCAGCTGCATTTTGCAGAGGCAGCCACAAAGCCTTTCATCAATTCTAAACAATTGTTTTTTATCTTTGCTTCCTTAACTGAACTTTTGTGAGAGTTATGTCCATGTGATTTCATTATTTTGTAGTGAAACATGAAAATCTGTCCTTACAGGTGACAACAATAAAATAACCTCCTCACCATTTCTTTTGAGCCAGAAAAACTAAACAGTTTTGACTGGGTCTTTTTAATGTTATTTTCTTAATGTCTGGTTGTAAAGCAGTTGGTTTATAATTTTATTCTAGAATGTTTCCTTCCCTTTCCCCACATTTTTGCTAAAGTAATCTGTATTTTCCAGCAGCAATAGGGAAACTTTGCCCTGAAGCAATTCCATAAACACTTGCAAAAAGCATAATTTTTCACAGTCATATATTCATAAGGCAAAAACTGAGTAGCTTCATGCAGCAATAGCGAAGGGCTGCAGACAGGCTGTCTAGTGGATTGTGCACTAGGCTGGGATCCAGGAATGCTTGAATCCTAGTGCTGGCGCTTCCACCAGCTTGCTGTGTGGTCTTGGGCCTGAGCAAGCCGCAGCTCTGTCTCACAAGTTGCCCATGTGTAAAAGGAGGATAATAATATTTGCCTGTTTCACAGGAGTCAACACCCCTGTGTTAGTGTTTTTGCAGGACTCTGAAAAGCTAAAGAACTGCTAAAGTGTTAAAGCCTTCTACCAAGCAAGGCATTTGTCTCTGCATTTTGAATAAAACTTGCTTTAGTGCGCAAAGACATTTCAACCATCTGCAAAGCTTTATAGTGTTGGATATTCGTTCAATTTATATGAGTCAAATTAGAAAGAATTTTTAAAAAGAGGAACAAAGCAGTGGTTTTACACTTTCTGTGCACTTCAGCTGACTTGTTTATCCCTTTGTCATATGCTCTGTATTGTACACTAGCCAACTGCTAGATTCCCAGATCCACTACTGAATTTAGACAAGTGCAATCTATTGAACTCATATGGTCTTTGTTTGATCATCTGCCATTTATGCAGTGAATCTTTTTAGTAAAGTTAAACTAGCTGACATTACAAGGTATGCAAAATAAAATCAGGATAATCCAAGATAAAATTGCCTCAGTCAAGGGCAGTATTAATTCTATCCTCTTGAGCTATCAAAACACAAATGTTTCCAGAGACGGAGAGTGCCTGCTGTCATTCTGGGAGCCCTGCATTTAACCTGACACAATCATGAGGATGCACTTTGAGAGAAATTTTTTGCTCAAGTTCTGTAAAATACATAGTGGGGACCTCTGGGAGAAGAAAAGAGCTAATTTTAATTATTTAAATAGAAAATCCTCCTCCCCCTCTCTCCGCAGTACAGCTCCAGGAGTGGATGAAGCCATATGTGAACTGAGGTTGAATTTCAAGAGCCATTTTGGTCAACATGACAAATATTTCAGAAACCATGAAGGGTTTTGTTTAAATGTTTCTGTTATGCCATTTTTAAGCACCTCTTGTGATTCAAACATCGGAAAGCAGTAACTAGTGTTAAGAAGTCAGTGCGCAACATCTTTCATATAAAAGCAGCATCTGCCTCTGTGAGTCCTTTCTCTGCTTCATTCCAATGGAATCTTTATTCTTAAGACTTTTTCTGATGCAAATACCCTCAGTAATGCAAAAGAAAAATAATTTTAGTTTAATTCAAATTAAGATTGGCCAGCCTGTCATTTAAACTCTCTTACAGAATGGTCTGGTGAATGCATTGCACTGGCTCTGGCATGCCTTGGCAGCGCACATTGGGAACACAGGGGAGCTGGATGACTGCAGAATAAGAGAAAGAGAAATGCTGCCTTTTTTTAGGGATCAGTAAGTACGTACTTTAATTAATTTAGATATCTAGAGTCTTAGTAGGGCTATGACCAGCTATATAGGCATTTTCCAAGTTGCAGGCTGAGTAGCAAGCAGGTCAGAACTCCTTTCAGTTTGAATAAAGGTGCAGTTACATGTGTTGAGAGCAGTCAGTTGAGCCAGCCCCTCTTCTGGCTGCACAAATACTGAGTCCAATGTGAGGGGGGGGGCAGAAACCCACTGTCCTGGGTAAGAAAAGATGAAAGCTCCATAATTTTTATCATAGACACCAGTCACATCTGATTCAGCAAAACCTGAAGTCATACCCTAAGAAACACCTCAGTGGGGAAGAGGAAAAAAGTCCTTAACTTGATCAAATCCCAAAGAGAGGCCTAAGGTTTAGAAAATTAAAGGATCACTAGTGTTTTTATATGAGGATGTAAAAATCTTTTGACAACCAAGATTCTCTGGTAGGAGCTACATTCAGGCTGAAGAGGTGAGCTACAGAGGGCAGATTGAAACCTAACCTAAATGCTAATTGAAACAGATTTGTTTGTTTCTTTTTGGGACACCTGTATCTTCAGATACTTTGTTTTCTCTTTAACATATTTCATCTTAGCAAATATTTACTTTTGTCTTTATGGTAGTTGAGTTCAGAATGGTTTCAGAATGTGGCTGTATAATGTTGAGGTCTCCCTTTCTTGGAAAGAGCCAGTCCCTAAACTTCACTGTGCTTTACAGTGCTTTTCTCCCCATTCCACCAATTCTGTCTTGTTTGTGAAACAGAGAAATACAGCACCAGCCTGTGCAGCAGCACCAGCCAAGAATGCTCTCTTGGCTTGCAATGATGTGCTACATAATATGTCTGAACCCCAAAGATTCCTGCAAATTACTGCCGCAGCTCTTTCACTGCCATGTCAATGTGCAGAGGAGCTGCTTTTCCCAAAGCTCTGGTACACAATTGTTTATATCACTTTACTTGCCTTAGAATCATAGAATCTTTTAGGTTGGCAAAGACACTTAAGATTATCCAATCTATGGACCCCAGAGAGACACACTACAGTTACCATATTTGAGTATTATATATAAGAAGGGAGTTAGAACACATAATTTTTTGTTATTTGATATTTAATCATATTGTATACATGTACAATAATATTGCATACATATACAATACAATATTTTGTAAAAGTATATATGAATGTATATAATTTAACTGTAACTCACATAAGACATATTAAATTATTAGAATAATAGAACTGTGTGTTGGAAGAGACCTTAAGGATCAGCTACTTCCAATGCTGCTGCTGTGAGCAAGGATGCTTTCCACTAGACCAAGCTGTTTTAAGGCCCATGTAACCTTCAAAACTTCCAAGTGCCAGATGTAGACAATGTGTACCTGAATTTTTGATCACAAATTTTTTACCTTTTCTGACCAATGACAAGGTTGAAAAAGAACACAGACCTGTAGATAAGAGATTCTTATGAATATGTAAATACCCACCTTCTTCAGGGAAAGGATATTTTCAAATTTAAGAACCAATATTTGTTTTCCTTTTTTAACACCTCTTGCAAAATAACATGAACTATATTATATTCTTAAGCTTCTGACACCACAAGTCAGTTTCTCTATTTTTATATCCAGATTTATTATACTTTATTGGTATAGCAGGCACAAGGAAGCAATCCAAATCTGTTATCCTTCAACTGTGGGAATGAGGACACCAACAGCATCACTTTTGAGCACCTTCTTAAAACATCCTTTAAAAATTCCAGAAGCCTCACTCTAATCTGCTTGACAGAATACTGCACACAGAGGTATAAGAAGAGGATTAAATGAAAATTGTTTGAGAATAATGCGAGAGTGATGAGTATGATTTCTAGGTACCATTTCTACCTATCATTTTTTACTCCTGCAATTTTGTTTGAATTGCAAAATTTGCATTTTGCATTGAAATTTATCCAAAGTCTCACATTTTACAAGGAGACGCTGATTTCCTTTACTGATTAGCTGAATGACTTGCTGCCACAAATCTCACTCTATGCCTGCTAAGGCCCTTTACCCTGTAGCTTCCACTTCTATAATTTTCTCATTGGTAAAAATTGTGTTGCTTTTCTTTAGACAAGATTGTGGAGCCTGGAGATGGAAAAAATATATCAGTGGCAACCCCTCCCCCCCCCCNCCCCCCCCCCCCCCCCCCCCCCCCCCGGCCCCCCCCCCCCCCCCCCCCCCCACTTAGACCCATCTGTTTTTCTTGTTAACCATGCAGGAATCCGTCTTAGACATTTTTTCCCATGTGTTGTCCTTTTACATTTTAACAGTTCCACAACAAGATTTGCTACTGCTTTTGTTAGAAAAAAAAAATTCTAAAA
The DNA here is from genome assembly GCA_013397975.1 of Machaerirhynchus nigripectus. Classification (NCBI taxonomy): domain Eukaryota; kingdom Metazoa; phylum Chordata; class Aves; order Passeriformes; family Dicruridae; genus Machaerirhynchus; species Machaerirhynchus nigripectus. The sequence continues at coordinate 148,399 of VZRQ01002269.1, forward strand.
AGTCCTGAGGATCAAGAAGTTGTTTCAAATATGTGGCCTATATTTGACATTTCTGCCTCTTTTTCTAGATATATTTTGCCTGTTTATATTCTAAGAAATGGCTTACCTCACTGGTATTTATAGCAAGCAGAGATTTGTAGACAATTCTTGAAATAGACAGACAGGAAATTGGGCTAGATTTACAGTATGCTCAACTCTATGAACTATCCAAACCTGTAATAGCATGAACTAGCTCTGCTCCTGCCCTTTTATGTTCCAGCTGCACTTGGAGGACAGGAGTTGCACATAACCCACCTTGTAAAACTACATAATCATTATTGCTTTCTTTCTTTTAGTAAATAATCTTGTAAAGAATAAATTTACAGGAATTCTCTAGTGCCATCAAAATAGGCATGTTCTATCCTACATACATAGTGTAACCTCAGCTGAGATCCTGTATTTAGTATAGAGCACTATATCCTGCTGCCAAAGTACTTTCTCAATAATGCAGTATTTGAGGTTGAGATTTACCAAGACAACAGGACACAGGCAGAATATTTATAAAGATTTTACACACTGTTCAAAATAATTTAAAGCTGTAATATGATTTAGACTTGGTTAGATTAGAACCTTTTTACGTAATTTAGTTACTCCCAAGTTAAAAAGAATAGTTTGAATTTTTCTACCTGTTCTTTCCTGTGTAACTGAAATGGGGCTTATGAGAGGAGATGAAGTAAAATACACTGAATCTTTTCCAGCACATTTTACTGGTTATTGGAAAAAAAACACCACCACACTAATGCAGCCATAAGATACACCTGTCGTCTTTTTGTGCAATTCCGTACCTTCTGTTTATGTGTAGCAGAATAATATTGCACTTGTTTGTTCTTTATCCTTGAAACATCTTTGGAGAAAGGTAATCTTTGAGTTCCTGTTACTTTCTTTCTAACTCCTTGTACTACAAGTGCAGTCTGTCACTAAAACTTCAGTTTCATCTCTGAAAACCACTACAATAAACTGCCCTTCTGCTGTGGAAACAGGTCGTTTATTTGATACAGCCTGACTTTATTGTTTTATAAAACTTTAATTTTCCCATCTTCAGTTCTCTGACTGCAAAAAGTGTAAGGACCATCATCAGTGATATTGCAACTGCACAATAACAGCAGGAACAGGTAATGCCAACAGGTCTGCAAGCAACCGCAAGCAAGAGCACTCACCTCTGAGAATTACAATGGAGAAAGGAGGACCCCTGACTTTACAATGATGAGAATCTTGTAAATGACTTTACAAGAGAGTTGCCTGTGGAAGTCTCATGAATGATGTTTTCTTCTGATAACTGAGAAATTCTGATTATTTCCAAAGTAGGGATTTCATTGGGAACTTATGTCAACAAACTCACTTTAAGTGAATAATGGCAGTAGGAAATAAATGGCTTCTTCTTTTTTTTATTTTTAATTTTCTAATCACACTGTGATCTCACATTGTTTGTAACTTTCTTAGCTAAATTGGATACTATGGTTATCTATAGAAAATAATTTCATTACTATATTTGTGATTCACTTAATGAAGAAAATACATTTCATGAAAATTGAAATTGGTCTAAATTGCTTTTTCAAAAACAAATGGATTTTATTTACGCAAATTAAAAAATCAGCATTGACTAACAATGCCATAATACATAGGACATCAGTACCAGAAAAATCAGCTGAAAATTTTCTGAGTAGATTACTGATAAATCACGAGTTGAGGTTTGTTTAAACAGATGGTTTGCAAGTTAGATTCCAATAAGATACATAATATTCACAAAAAGCCTAATCAAAAAATTATTACATTAAAAAAAAACCCAAACAGATTCACTGGTAGATCTATCTACTAAAATTACTCAAGAATTTTTGCCATTAAAAGGTGAGGCAATGTGCTGAAAGAAGACAAAATGATTAGAGGGACAAGAGCTGGTTTATTTAAATTTAAAAAGACAAGAACTCTGTCAGGACTGAAAAAGTATTTTCCTCTTCTAGTGAGAAACATGGCTTAGATTCTGCTCAGTATAACTGCTCTGTGGGTGTTAATTTTTCTAATTATGATTCATTATCAGTGAAGGAATGAGTAGAAGACCAACTGAAAGATTTTCTGATCTAAGATGTGGACAGCAATTGCACGTTCCTTGAAACTTCTTTAGGTGGATATAGAGGATTAGGACTAGAGTGGAGGATGACTGGGACTCCACCCATTTGCCATGAATTTTTTCTCAAAAGACCCCTAAACCTCCCACCATTTTTTAGGAATAATTTAATATTTTGCAATTATTATTATTATTATTATTATTATTATTAGCTTAACAGATAAGAAAATCAGATTTTGGCCATATGGCTTCACAGAATACAGGGAAATTGGACTGAGAGAGAGAACAAATATGTCCAGCATCTTGCACATGGCTTTGACTTCCAGTGATTTCCCTCATGTCCTGATGTCCTTTAGCAGTTGTTCAATTTTCATAAGAACCAGTGTGTCCTTGGTCTGTCACCCAGAGCTGTGCTTAAAGTCATAGAATTGCCTGTTATACTCCAGGCTGACAGAGCTGCTTCAATGCAGAAAGCCTAGAGCTCCATCATGCCTTGCCTTGCCTTGCCTTGCCTTGCCTTGCCTTGCCTTGCCTTGCCTTCCTCTCCTTTCCCTTCTCTTCCTTCCTTTTATATGTAGGCATGCACCAGAGCAGGTTCAGAGTGGAACTGTTCTGTAGAAGGAAGTCTGGAATTTTGCTCTTACTCAGTTAAGTATTTCCCAAAGAAGTAGTGAGCATTTTATGTCACTGGCTGGGCAGGATGATGAGATGGTTCTCATGGTTTCTGATATTCCTGTTCAAGATGCCAGTCTTAAAGACCTGCCACAGTCTTTTAAATTCTTAATATTTTCTCTGTTTTCTCAAAGTCCTGAGCAAAAAACACAAGTTTTAATTTTACATGCAATTTTGCTACATCTGTTTAAAGTTTTTTTTTTTATTATGTGCTTTTGAAATATGCTACTCTGTTATTTTGATACTATTCTGCTCTCATTTCTATATGCCTCCTGCACAATGAAATCTTAATGCCTTTTACTGTTCAGTCTTTATTATTGCAAACACAGTGGAATGACACTTAAAATTTTTCCCAGTTTACCCCTTAAATGTATTGAAACACAATGTCATACAGAAATGTGTTTAGATTGCCTGTGGTTTTGCTTGTCTATCGATGAAATGCTACATAAATGTATTTAAATTAGTTTAAATGCACACATACATTCCCTGGAAAGGAAATTTCAAAACTCTTGTTTAACAATACTGATATACTTTATAGCTAAAAGTTCTTATTTTCATTGCAAAAAGATGTGCTTCTTAACTAAAATATTTGAAGTAAAGAAATTATATATTTATGGTAAGTTCAGAAGCAAGAAGTCAGGAAAAAATCTTTAATAGAACTTCTCAGGGAACATACTTTAGAAAAGTCTAATATTTGACATCCATTCTGGATAACAATTTAAAACTAAATTATACAAAATGGATCAGAATAGCACAGAAAAAAATCCTTGAGTCTGATCTCTGCATTAGCAGACATCACTGGTCATATTGAACTTTTAATCTCTGATGTCTACAGTTTTGCTATAGGGAATCTATTCTGCCGTATGTTTGATACAATAGTGTTGGAAGCTCCTCTACTAGAGGATGTGAAAAGAAAGGGCAAAGAAAACAATAATAGTAATCCTACTAATAACAACAGCAACAATAATAATAATAGTAGATAAAGACTCTTCTTGAGGAAATCCTGATGCAATTGGAGAAGATTAGTGCAAGATATTCTTCCTGAATATTTGCTGTCTTTACAGAGATAGCAAATTGCAGAGCTTTTTTATTTCTCACTGCTGATGCATTATTTTCTCCCATGCTGTGTTTTGCAGCCTTTGAAGCCAGAAGACAAATCTCCAAAGCATGCATAATGCATATAGATTTTTTTTATGTTTAAAAGCAACCTACCTCCACTGGCGACTGGGCATGTTGCAGGTGGATGATAATTTCAAACCCATAAAATTTACATAATTACCAGTTATAGGGCTGTATTAGTAAACATTTCAGTTTTTGCTTCTGCAATTAGAAGTGTAAAAACAGCTGTTTCAAAAATAAAATCTGTGATTATCACAGTTAATTAATTTATGTGAAAGACAGAAAGATAATCAAAGCTGATTTGTGTCTCAGAGAGTTTGCAAACCTATTCTATATGTACTGCAAAATGACAGTGGCAATGATATACAAAAGTTTGACAGGTGCAACCACAGTATGGTCCTTATTTTGAGGTAGAGCAATACACCTTGGACTGAAGGAGTGACTTCAGTGAGAATATAACAGACATTTATCGTGAGCAGTATTTTAACATCACTTTTTTGTCAGAAAAGGAAAAGGCTTTATTCTTTTGGGTATCTGGGTGCATGCTTTAACTGTGCTTTTGTTCTAGTTAATATTTCCGCCTCATTGTCTTGACTGTCCAGATAGTAAAAATATTCATAAGAACACATTCAGCAATTATTTATTTCTAAACCCAAACTCCACAACATGAACAGTACCTTGTATCCCCAGAGAAAGGTTTAGAAGTTTTCAAAGAAAGCACCTGTGTCGTAGAAAAGGTTCATTCATTAGTGCCAGGAGGAAAACAACCCTGGTTTCTCATATCCTGTAATCTTAGTTAAGTGTCTAGCTGCCAAAAAACAGCATGTAGGAGACATAATGAAATGTGGATGATCTAGGGAAAAAAAAGTTATAATTAGCAGAAATTATGGTGTTTACAAATTGCAAAGCACAAGAAAGCTCTAGCTTCAGAAATCCAAATATTTCTCTCTGCCTGCTTTAGTATTTAAACACCAAATTAGTATTTAGTACCCAGCCAAAATCCATTTTTTGACATTCAGTCTGCAGGTAGGGCAGGATAGCATGAGAAGGATCCTGTGGAAGGCTCTCTGTTGACTTTGATTTCTTTCTTTTCTCAGATCTTTGTCTCTGAGTAACTCCAGTTGAAGCACTAAGTCCTTCTTTCATTACCCGTGTTACAGAGAGAGCAGAGGAACTATGTGAAATTTAGCTCTCCAAAGAGGTGAGTCAGCTGAAGTTTTACAATGTCTTTTATTTAATTTCTAAACCAATCAATTATCTATTAGGAAACACTATACATTCACAAACAAAACAGCAGTCTCTCAGGCTGGATTTCTGGACTGTACCCAGGGCAGTTTACTGAGTTTCAAAATTTTCACCACGCTTTTAAAAAGCCTCTCATTTTCACAATGGTTTTTAAAATCTCATGACCTTTACAAAAAGATGTGTAACTTTTACCACTAATCTCAAAGTTGTTTGGTGATAAAACCTGCAAGGTCTGTTCGTCTGCTCCTTGAGGTGCTCAGTGACTGCTCTGTTACAGTTGGCTGATACTGGCTGCAGCGTTGGTCACAGCCACCACAGTCCTGTTCCTCTCAGAAAGGCTGCTGTAGGCATCACTGCCCAGGAGCACCTACTCTGGGATTTCTAGAGAATGAAAACTTTATACATATGAAAGAAAGGATGATTTATAGTAAGTCATGCTCTAAAAGGCAGTAAATATGTGTGTAGCTGACACAAACTGGGAAAACACTAAATAAGAAGGAATCAAAGGAAAATGACTGTTGAAATAATACATACATCAAATTTTTACCCATTACAGAGGTAAAATAGTCATTGCATTTTCAGAATCCTAGGTTTTTTGGATCTATGACAATTTCTAAATATCTAGAGGTTTTGAAATATATCAAAATGCTGTTTTAAATATTAGTTAGGATAGGGCTTCAATAAGGTTCACTGTGGTTTACTAGGTAAAAATGTTAACATCACTTATTTTTAATAATTACATGAATGTCTAAGATATACTGCTGCTTTGCCTATTCTAGTGTGAAATTGATAAAACTGATTTAAGTTGATAAAGGAATAGGAGGATCAGAGATAATTAAAAGGAAATAAAGGATTCCTGAGCCTCTTTATATTGTATTAAATAATAATAATTTCAGCCACAGTAATTGAATATGTCACTAACCTTGCATGTTTTTTGATACACCAATTAAAAGTAAAATAACATGCTTCATCGAAAATAAAAGCAAAACAGATATCAAAGGAAGAAAGGTAAATGTTCAGTGAAAGACTAAGTGTAAACTTCTTGCCAGAAGACTGAGAAGAAAAAAATCTGTCCTCACTCCCATGAAGTGAAAATGGAACTTCTTTAGTATAAATTGTCTTGGAAATCTTCATAATCTGTTGATCTCAAATTTTGAGGATGCATATTGATGAGAAGGATTGTTCTTATTCTTTGATGAAAAGCTTATTTATGCAGTGATAAAACTCTAATAGTTTTATTTCTGTCAGTAGGGATTAAAACATGGCTAAGCAAATAGATTGCAATCTGTGGGACACGCTGTCCTGGTTTCAGCTACAGTAGAGTTAATTTATTTTCAGTAGCTGTTACAGTGTTGTGCTTTTGGATTTGGAATGAGGATGGTGTTGGTAGCACATTATAGTTTTCTTTTTTTGCTAAGTTGTGTTTATCCTAATTCAGGGACTTTTGTCTCATGCTCTGCCAGTGAGGAGGTACACAATGGAAACTGGGAGAGAGCGTAGCTGGGTGACCGAACTGACCAAAGGGATATTCCACACCACAGAACATCATGCCCAGTATGTAAACTGGGAGGAGGTACCTGATCTGGGTTTGGGAAAGAGGTTTGGCACTGATCAGTGGGCAGCGAGCAATTGCATTGGGCATCATTTGGTTTTTCATTTTTATTATCATTATTATTATAGTTTACCATTATTGTTGTGTTTTACTTTATTTTCAATCACTTTTCCCTTGCTGCAGCTTGTGACCACTGCATCCTGTCTTTCACTGTATACATCTACTAAAAATTCACCTTTATTGTCTCCATAGCCCCTTTTTTGCAACTGAAGACTAAAACTGGATCCTTCATTAGCCTTTTTTTCAAGCTGAACAAACCTAGCATTCTCATCCTTTCCTGACATGACATTCATTTCCCCTGCTCCATCATTTTGGTGCCCCTGTGAGGGTTCTCTCCAGGCTGTTGCTCTCTGTTGTGCAGAGAGGGAACAATATTCCAGTGGCATCATGAATGCTGGGTAGAGAGAAGTAATCACTTCCCTCAGTCTACTGGCTATGAGTTTGCTAATGCAGCCCAGTATTCAGGAAGCCTTCATCACCAACAGACCAGACTCATTCTCTGTTAACTGGATTCTCTATGTGGCCAGAATTCAACCTTACAGTTATCACAGGAGACTTGCTGAAACTGGTACTTAAATACCTTAATTTCTATAATACTAAACATGTTAAAGAAGTAGAGGCAAGAGTATTCACATGCTTCCTACTAAAAATGTTTACCCATTATTAGACACATGTATTTGTTTTCTTATGGTTCGAGCATCCATTGGAGTTATGGAGCGTAACCGTCAGCTCTCGGTTTATACAAGGTGTACATTCATTCCTTTATGGAATCAGGTGACTGAAACAAGAACAGCCTCCACCCAAAACACAGATACTTAACAAGAGATGAGATAATTCATAATCCAAAATGGTATTGTTAGTTTGTAAGTACTAGGAAAAGAAGCATCAGATATATGAGTAAAGCCACAAGAGGAGCAGCACAGATGACAGCAAAGATCCAGTGGGTGTATATGACAGAGAAAGGCCTGTACAGAAATGTTTCAATTTATTTGTCTTCAGAGAAATTATAACATAAACAAAGAGTAAGAGTTAAAAATTTAGAATATACCAAAAGCCTACTACTAGAAAGGATGGCTTTTTTCCAACAGTTACCCCTTGGTGATAAATATACCCCTATTTGGTTTTTATCACTATTAGGAAGACATGACTTTTATGGAAAAAAAAATAGTTCTTTTTATAGTGTAAAGCCTCTCAAGTGTCTAATTTGCTTGAAGAGAAAATAGCTTTACAACCTAACAGATGGCGAGCTTCAAGGAGAATCTACACACCAAAAATGTACCAATTTAAGTGGCCATATACTAACGTTGTACAAATACACTGCTCCAAGGATCTTGTTTTTAATCGGATGGTTTGATTACAGTAACAGCCTTCAACTGGTAATCTTAAATTGGTCTGAGTGGTATTTTTAATATAGTTAAAAATTCTGAAAGTTGAATTGACATAAGGATCTGGGACTGAAGAGCCCACACCAGAAGTCTGATCTGATTTCCAGCCGATATCAGTTTACCTTCTTTGACTGTAGAAGAGAATAGAGCAATGAATAGGGACATAGCTGTCTAGGCTGAGTCAGATGAATCAGATACATGAATGAAGTCACTCAGTGACTTGTCTGGAAAGAATGCAATTTCCTTCTACTGAAAATGAAGTCCCTTTCTGCTTAGATACTGAGGAAGGATTACATATATCCTTAAGGTGATAAGATTTAGTGTCTGGGACACCCAGAGAGCATGTGTGCTGGCCAAGGGAATAGAGACATCAGTCTGACAATGGCTTTGGAAAAGACACAGGAGCCTTGTGATACTACATTACAACCTTTATATGTCTGAGTTAATGGCTTACAGCTTTTCTTTTTTACATGTATTCCTCTAGCACACCTATTTATCACCTATGCACAGGCAATAGGAACCTTCTGAGTATTTCCCTCTCCTTTCCTCTACACCATGCTACAGCAAAGAAGTTAAAGTGCAAGTATGAGGCTATTTAATGTTTTCATAGAATTAAAATACCTCAGCTGTCCCACTTCCCTTTATAGCGTGCCCCTTTCCAGTCTCTGATGGGCCATGTTTTTGTAAGGTGCACACGAGAGCATGCATATGAGTGAAATACTTTTGTTCTAGGAATGCACCAAGTAAAGAACAAAGCTTTGTTTATCAATACTTTATGAGTCCACAGTATTACAATCTCAAATTAAAACAAAAGATGAAAGTACAATGCAGGGCAGTTTAGAAGGGAAGGGAGGGGAGAAGAGGGAAGATGGTCTTTAACAGCAGTTCCAGCCCAAACCATTCAGTGATTCCATGAAAACAAACATGAAGACACACAGAAGAGAAGCTTCTTTCCTTCCCTTCTGCATGGGTGGTGGCCCTGAACTGAATTACGTGTTGGTGCCACATCCTTATGCCAAGATGCACGATACAGATATGCTCATGTCAAAAGCAGAAGAGTGGGGATACACCCTGACACACCTATACTCCTGTTCCCTTTTGCAATTTCTGTACTTTTCAGTGGTAGAGGAGTGAGTGAGAAGCTGGGGCACTATATACCACTGAGGGGTGTGTGACTGGCAACTCTACAGGAGCTGTGCAGAGATGGAAAGTGGGGTGGTGATGGAAGATCAAGCCCTGTTAGCCTGACCTTTTTTCCTCCCTGCTAACACTTGTGACAAAAGGACTGGTTGGAATACTTAGCTGGTATGTGGCAGTTCCGTCTTTACATTTAATATGAAATTTAAAAACCAAATTCCCAAGCCAATGCCCCAGCCACTATTCTGAGTGCTGGTATTCTGAGCTCATTTGTTTTTTGTTGATGCTCTCCTACTCTGCATCAAGTACTGCATTTGCTAGCTATCTAAAACACACAGGGGAGATAACAAACATTCTTTTAAATCCATGCTCTGGATTCAACCTCTGTTTCAGAGGGATCTGAGTGTTGATCTCCCACCTCCTAGATGGTTATTCTAACCAGTGCACTCTGTGGTGTAGGATCACCACCCAAACCAAGATATTTCTACATTGTTGAAGAATTATTTCAAAATTAAACTGTTGCTTTGAAAATTTTATAATTTTTCATATTGACTGAAAAAAAATCACTATTTTTCACCAATTCAGTATAATTTCTAGTCCCCCCAAACCTGTATTTTTTTTTTATTTTGCCTGACAACTAATTTTGCAGTCTCACTCAGCCGTACTAATACTAGCTGACTAATTACCTAATAAACTAGTTGACTAATAGACTACTAATTGACTAATACTAGTCAATTTTTTGAGTCAAAACAGGTTACACTATTGATTTGATAAATCTAATAAAGATCTAATTAAAGTTAGAATTTTTACATCACATTTTGGTTGAAGTCAAGCATTCTATTCTGTTTCTCCAATCCCTGTAACTGTGTCTGAATAAAAAAATTCCAGCCACAAAGGATATCACAAAGCACTGACCAAAACCTGCTCTCATTTATGGAACTTCGACACCTGGTAGGTTGCATCTGGGCAAACAAGAACACTATCTTAACCTGGACTGAACTTAGCTTACTCTTTTCCAGAGGCAGATAAAATATAAACCTTCAGGATATCCTTCTGAATAAAAATGTTTTGGAGACTGCTTTTCCTATTGTTAGGATCACAAAATGTATTTGTTTAAGACTAAGTTTATAGGTTCTAAAAAATTTATTTTCATAAAATAAAAATAAAATTCTATTTTCATAAAGATTTAAATAAATTTTTAAACTTATTTGGCTTTTTAATTAGAAATCAGAAGTATCAACAGGGTTTGAAAACTGCTGTATATGCCTTGCTCGAAGTTCTGAGTTAATCTGAACCAAAATTTATTTGTGTAGTGACTGATGATTTTGAATTATATTAACACAAATTGTCATGGAGCATGAATTCGAAGCCTGGGGAACAATGTTGCTGCCTAATTTTCACTCCTGTTAAAATCAAACACTCAAACACAAAAATAGAAGTCAGAGCAAACTAAAAGAAAGAAGGAGAAAAATGTACAGTTAAGCATACAGAGAAAATCCATTAGTTTTTGACTAATGGATTTTACCAAACTATCAAATTGTTTGGGTTTTTTTTAGCAAACAAAAGTGTCTGTAAGTTACCTGTTTAATATAAAGTATCACTTTTACTGATGTGAAACTGATAGGAATGAAAAAAATGAATCCCAGGCAATTACACATATTATGCTAAACTTTTTTTTCTATCTCAAACTACACCTTGTGAAATAGAATTGTAGAATCATAGAATGGGTTGGATTTGAAGGGACTGTAAAAACTATCAAGTTTCACCCAACTGCCATGGGCAAGGACACCTTCCACTAGACTAGGCTGCTCAAAGTCCCATCCAACCAGGCCTTGAACATGCCCAGGGATGAAGCATCCATGGCCTCTCTGGGCAACCTGTTCTGGTCCCTTGTCACCTTCATTATAAAAGATTTCTTCCTTACATCCAATCTAAATCTACCATCTTTCAGTTGGAAATTATTATCCCTTGTCTTGTCCCTATAGGGCAAAGTAAAAAGAAGTCTCTCAAAAGTACTGAAGGTCAAAATGCATTAATGTAGTTGTTAATATGGATTTCAGCCCAAATAAATGAGATTAAGCTGTAACACATTTTAAATAGTATCTCAGGAAGCTGTAAAGAACAGTTGTAAGAATGGAAATTTCTTCTTGTGAAACATATATCCCAGCTCAGAAGCATTTCTATGTTAGCCTGGACTTCTTAGTCCTCTGAGCAGCAGAAAACAATTGGGGAATGCAGATTACACAAATGATGTATTTCTCAGGTAAAATTGATCTTTAGAAAGATCAGTGAGTGATTTACCAAGGCACAAATCAATAGATGTAAATTTCCTTAACCACAGCAATAACAAAAGTTGTGAATATACTTCCAGTCTTACTTTTTCCTCCAGAATGCTTTCTACTGTGTCAAGAATCACTCAGCTGGTGTTCTTTGTTTCTTTTGAAAAGGACTTGTCATACACCACAGATGAAAGTTCAATATTTGTGCCATGAACCTGTCATTTATATAAAATCAGTATCCAGGTGCTGTCAGTTGTTCTGTTCTGTTAGTAGCTGAGACTTAACCAGTTGCTCAAAGGTGAGTAAAATACTGATGCGTGAGAGGTTTTTCCTGGTACGTGCAGTCATGTAAATTTAAGTGTATGGTTTAATATCAAGTAGAAAGCCTCAAAATTGAAGTCAGTGAGGTCTTTTCTATATTCTGTGCTACAAGTGAATAAAGAAAGGAATAGCTGAGATAAGTTATTTCAGTGACAACCTGACCTAAAATCAGAGAAACAGGATACATTTCTTCCAGAAAGGCAAGATATTGCAATTCAGCTCCTCTTGACAAAGCCATTCAGTGACATTTCCCTTCATTATGAAAGGCAAACATTAAAAATTATTCAATTGAATTAAAAATTATTATTCAGTGTAGCTATTTGTGCAGCCAAAGTAAACCAGTGGAATGGTGTTCAAAATGAAAATGTGAAAGGAAATACTTAACTCCTTGAGAGCTTTTATATCACAAATTTCAAACAATTCTTTGAACTCACTCTAGTTGCTGAAGAAGAGCACACTTCATGCTGAATGTTATTGCATTGATCAGTGCTTAAAATCTTGACCCTAGCAAGGTTTAGATTAGCTTAGCAGAAAGAGAAGTCAATACACGTCTTTGTCTGCACTTGAAAGCCCTATATATTCAGAAGGAAAATAACAGACAGTACTGATTCTACTTGATATTAGATGAATTTTCTTGTCTAAACAAAAAGTATAAGGACTCTTAATCTCCGAGCAGTACAATCAGAGATGAACTGCATGCTGGTAAGCTGCTGCAGTATGAATTTCCAGGATCTGTGGAAGTGAAATGGACATGACAGAAGAACAAGTGCAAAAAATATCACAAATTTCAGGAACAAGCCCACATGTTCAGATACATAGCAATGAGTTACAGACTGACTAAATATGTCAATTAAATGCTTTGGAAGTGCAAATTACCTTTGTCTAATATATGTGTATATATATGTGTGTGTATAAATAAATAAATACATATATACTAGAAATATCAATACAGATGTAGAATAAAATATAAGGAAGACAGATTTTACCACTTCTTTTTCAACCATGAACATCAAAATGTGTTAAAATTATGAAAACATGGGTTATACATGCACATCACAGAAAAACAAATAGTGTCACCAGCCATATGGACATATTATAAGGACACAATCACTTGGAAATTTTGTAACAAAAAATTAAGTCTATGTTTTCAAACAGTTTGCTCAGTAATTCCTATAACGCTGTCCTGGTTTCAGCCAAGGACAGGGTTATTTTTTTGCAGTAACCATAACTGGGTGGAGCCTGGAGCCGCGTGGGCATATCTATGTTGTTATTCTATACCATGACAACTGCTTAAGGGTAGGAATTTCAAAAGTATTCTAGGGTGAAACTTTTAAAAGCATCAGCCTTTGAAGGATCACAGCAGAGGTCACTGCAGACAAATGAGTAAGTGCTGCTAAAATCTGGAGTTGAGGTTTGAATTTACAGGAGGTGAGTACTGTAATATACACAGGATATGGCTGGTTTCACTTTGTTGAATGGTGAAGGAATGGTTCTGCACAACTCTTTCTTAAACTGGCTTAAGCATTCTTATCACAGCCTAACACCAGTTCTTTGGTAAATTAAAAATGTTTTGTTTATAGAGAAAACAAAACTGATGAATTGATCCAGCAAAAGAAGGGAAAGGAATGATGTCAATGGAGGAAAGGAAATAATTTTAGGAAGGGAAGGAGACAGTGGGGAGGAAAGAAGGGGCAAAAAAAAGAAAGAAAAAGGAAAAAAAAAAAGGAGAGAGAAAAGAAAAGAAAAGGAAAGGAAAGGAAGAAAGAAAAAGGGAAGATTGCTGAAAAGATTAATTTTCATTTGTCCTGGTTTCCAGGTTCAGTTCAGTACCCACGCAGATGTGCCAACACATTTTAAGGAGCAATTCAAGGGCAGAAATAACTGACTGGAGTGTGAGAAGAGAGGAGGAGTGTGCTAACACCATACTGCTGCTGAAAGAGATGCAAATTAGATCCAGTGTCAGGCTCAGCAATTTACAACAAGGAACAGTGTTGCCTTGCTTTACTTGGGGCTGCACAAACTGACCCCCAGCAAACAGCTGGCACCTGGCATCTTCAGTGGCAGCTGGCTGATCATTTTGAAAATGTTGCTGATACTCGAATGGAGGCACTCAGAGAAGGAGATGAGCTCTGAAGTATTTTTGAAGATGCAAGCCTCCGTGACTATGGTGTACATAAGCATAGACAACTTTTAGCACCTGCACACAGGAACTACAGAGCTGTTCTCCTCTAAGTAGGTCAGTATGACTGAGCTCAGCAAGCCTCCTGACACATGCTTTCCCTAGGAATATTTCAGCAGCAGAGTGTTCATAGTTTGTTTACTGATAAAGCACCTCTGGTTTGTGTGCAATGTTGTAGAAAAATCTCGAATTTATGAATTCACACCATCCCCCCAATAAATCAGCTATCCCTGTAAAAATGCAGTTTAGCTGAGGCAGTGATGTCTGTGTTGGGGCTTTTCTCAGCAAAGCTTTTTGTCAGGAGTGGGCACATCTCCGCTTGCTTGCTTTGCATCTTAGCCAAAGCAACAGGAGTCTACAGCACACAGGCATAGTTATGTTGTATGCAATTGATTTTCATTTGTATTGAATGTCCTAAAAATGCATTTCCCTAACTGATTTTGGACAGTGCTTAGCTTGGGGTTGTGAGAAAAATATGTTATTTGGGATTTACATTACCGGAAATGTTAACTGTTCTCGAGTAAATTCACTGGAGATGGAGCAAAGCTGGATTTCACCAGGTGAGAAGGGGGCAGAGGCACTTGAAAAAAGTTGCTGTTAGACATGAAGAATATTTTATCAGTATAACAGCTCCAGCATTATAGCATCTTAACAGTGGGAAACAAAACATCAGATAATTTACCAGTATTGCAACAGCAGCACACATTTTACACACAGACTGGGTCTAAGCCATTTAAGTGCTTTATGCATGTGGGTGCATAGGATGCGATTTTTCTACAGTTTCTAGAAGAGAAGGAAGAGATCATTGAAGGTAATTATGATCTTTGAAGTACTTTTTTCTGGTTGATTCTGTGAAACTATGTACATGTGTATGTGTGCCTGTGTGAAGAGGTGTGATGTATTCCAGTAGGCACCCAAAGGAAACCAGGGGGCTTTTGCTGCGACTTTTGCTGTGCTAGTGAGGAATACCTGGCAGTCCTTTGCCCCTGTTTGCCACCTTGGTGCTTGAAGGGTGGGGGGCATGAAGGGAAGTGGCTGTGGACTAGGCACCACCAGAAGGTGGTGGTGCCACCTTACTGCTGCCCAGTAAGGCCAGGGAGAGCCTCCTTCCCTGCAATGCCTATGGAAACAAGAGTGAAGGGAGAGGTTTCTGTCCTCTTACTGAACCCTGGGGAGCCACAGCCACAGGATGCACGGCAGGTCAAAATGAGCCTGCTCTTTTCCAGATGTGTCTGGTGCAAAGCAAAACCAGAGTATATCCCTGAAAAAATGTGGGCACTGAGGTGAGTATGCCTGCCACAGGATGAGTAGATTCAGCTTCCCTGGAGTAAATGTAATTTTTTAAAAATTTTATTTTTCTTCTTATCCTGACTCTAGGTTTACCTCAGGGCATCTTTTGGCTCTGTGATGGAGAGACATTAAAAAACCTTGGAGTCTGCTGAGGTTTCTACTGGTTCTCCAGATGTGTCTCCTCAGGAGGCCTTTCTTCTGCATTGTTGAGCTTCTGATCCTCTTTGCTCTTCCTCAACACTCAGCAAAACCTCCTTCCCATGCCAAAGACTTGCATAGCTTGTGAGCCAAAGGTACATCATCAAATGATTCCCCCTCCAAGTAGCTCATGTTACTGTGCAGGACTGTGTATGGAGAAGTGGGTCTGATGTTTGGATTTTATTGCCTTTTTTTGTCAGATCAGTGTGGTAACACGAGCATTGCTCAAGTGTCTATTAAGGTATCGCAGTCTCCTGCAGCCATGTGATACCACACTTTTTAGAAACACACTTTCTGGCTTCATTAAAACTGTTTAGAATGTTTGTTTTTAAATGCCTTCAGAGAAATCAATCAATCAATTTTTATTCAATATATAAAATAAATTAAATTGATTCATATGATTATTATTAATGATATTTCATTAATATAATTATAATTCTTAATTGTGTTGGTCCTGACCTTTGTAGGCCGATTTTGATTTTTGATTCTATGTCTGTAAGAGAAAATTAAGAAAAAAATTTAATACGTAGATCCTAAACTTCATATTTATCCGTAAATTTCCAAAATGTTTAACATAGCACACAACAGGAAGAAACCTCTTTTTTTTTTTTTTTTTTTTGCTCAGGAGATAAAGGAGTGCAGGAGTTAAACTTAGGTATTCTACTTAGAGTCTGCAATGTCCCTGTCATTCTCAAAAACACAGAAGTACCTTACAGAGACTTCCGCAGCCTCTTTCAGTTCTTCCCCATAGTTTCTACCATGAGGTTTTTCTTAATGTCTGATCTGAGTTTTCCTTGCCACATAAACCTCTTTACTGTATTTTTTATCTGTGAATTCTGTTATTCTTTGCTGATTCTTTCATTCATTCTTCCAGTTCAGTACTGAGTAATGGATGTAATATTTCTTCCCAGCTCTCTACAGCCTTTCACTCAAAAGAAAAACAAGTCTATAGGCAACTGCAATCATAGTTATGTGATTAAAGAATTTTCCCAAGGGGAAGAAAATAGGCCTCAGCTTCTTGCATTATCACAGATCCTGCAGTGCTGATGGTGAACTGTGTAGGCCCACAGCCAAAGAGGGTTTAGGCCCTCATTAAAAGCTTCTTGTTCTACTCAGCTACAAGCCTAACCTCTCTCCTGCATTCCCAATTTCATGCTGGCAAGTTTGCTGAGAGAATGCCTTTGAAGTAGAGGTACACAGTGGAAATGAACAGGGGAACCAAGCTTGCTGCTGTTGATGAGACTTAAATTGAGACAGAAGCCAAGCTGTTGTCAGTCATGTCAACAGTGATTTACTCCTAAGGCTTTGCAGACCTAAAATTCAGGCATCTGAGGAAATGCAGGAATGAGAAATGAGGTGCTGATAGAGTCTGGGCACCTCCAAAGATTAAGCAGGAACTTTCAAGAACTCAGTTTTAGGTTCTTAAATTCCAAGTCTCACTTAAAAATATCATCACCTTTCTTGACCCAGGACTTGTGATAGCTGTGTTTCTGTGACTGCCTGTTTGGAAAGGGATTTGCAAATATCTACACTCCCAAGTATCTGTTAAGTGAGATAATAGCACTTGAATATTTCATGTGGTCTGAAGCTGAATACTATAACAGAAGCTGAGAAAAGCTTGGATATTCATCTTTTCCAAACTGCATGTTCAAATGAAAAAAAAGCTTCAGACTTCACTCATAACTAGCTTTATTTCATTCCTTGACTAAACATTCTAACCTGTAGACTTACCATACAAGCACAGAAAATAAGGCAAAACTACAAAATCCATAGCTCTGTGGATGTGAGGTTCTCAGTAGGAAAACCAGGGTGTATATGGAAGTTATTCTTTCAGGAACAGACATCATTTGAAGATAATTGTTTCAAGATCATATTTCTGGATGTAGTCTCTTTAATGTTGCCATGACTCATTCTGCAAACATTTAGCATGCATTTTACATTACATATGCTGAAATATATTACTTACTTTTAAAATTGAGAAGATGTTAAAAGTTCTGAAAAGCTCAGGTGTTGCAAAAGGATAGGTTCCAATAAAGCACCGAGGAGCTTAAGGTTTTATGAAAAAAAAAGGTATATTTTTATTGCTAATCTGTAAAACTGGGTTCAAAATTTTTAACATGTCTTTATTAAATGTCTGGCACTTCCATCCTGGAAATAGTACAATCTCCTTCATGCTGACCTCTTCACAATCCTGTGTGTGGTCCCAACTAGAACCCCATCAGAAAAAAACACCAAACAGCTGGAGAGAAAGAGCAACTCATGCAGTTTCCATTCTCAGAAACTGGTTAGTCTGGGATACCTAGAGAAGGCATTTCTCAGATCTCATGAGATATTTTTATATGGGATATAAAAATAGTATCTCCTGAAAGTCTCCAAAAAATTTTCTTGAAGGATATACACACATCCTCTTAAATATAATAAAAGGGTGGGTTTTTTTTGTTGTTTTTTTTTTTTTTTTTACACCAAACTATTTGCGTTCCCAAAATGATATTTACAACTTTTATAAATCCTTCAAATGCCTTTGTGGCTTTCAGACAGATTTTCTGTAGTTTGTTCTGAAACAAAGAAAAGACTGAGTCTTGTAGGTAGAAATGTGGATTGGTTTGAAAACAAACAAGTGGGAGATCACGAGTCAGAATTAAAAATTAAAAATAAGTGTAATAATACAAGGAAAAGCACTGACAAAGTCAGATACAACCTGACACCTGTTAGGGTGTGGCAGCAGTCCGAATGAAGTAGTTCAGTTGAAGCAGTGATCCTATGGAAGGCCTGGTCTCCAGCTGAAAGTCCAGTAGTAGCTCTTGTCCTCTGGGAACTCAGTAGACAGGGCTGCCTTAGGCAGTTCCAAGGCCAGGTTATATCCAGGTGGGAATGCTTGGCTCCTCCCTCCTGGGCGGAGCATCTCACAATAGGATGAGATAAGTCCATGAGTCATGCAGTGGTTTCTTGATGGCCCATTGTCTGTTATCAGGGGTGGGTCATAGCAGGAGATAACAGCTAATGGCCCACAGCTGGTGGTAATAGAATACTTAAATACATCTATATTGTAACCTAGGACAAAATGTTCTAAAGATGCTCTGACTTTCTAGGAAGGAAAACATCAGCAAAAAAAAATTAACAGTGAACTTTGATTAATTAACCATTTTTTGTATTAAACTCTCTGCTGGTTTTATAGTCTAGTTTTTATTTCCTAGTGATGTGATGATACTTCTTTTCATGGAAATATTCCACTGATTAAAGTGCAAGCAAGGAGGAGACTGGTTCAAGTCTCCATTTCATTAAAATTTTTGGTTTAGTTCTTATACATCTAAAAGGATCACTGAAAAATAGACAGTATGGCCAAGCAGAAGATGGAAAAAAATCTTTCAGAAATAATTTTAAAAAATAGCCTTTTAAGGTAACTTAAATTTAAAATCATAGTAGGGCAAAATAGAAAGAGTTTGAGGAGCAGATTGCTAAGTGAAGAGGAGCTGCAGTAAAAGCAATTTCAAGTGTATCAGAATGAGAAAAACTGGCAAAAGTTCCTTAAATAATCAAAGGCAGGAAGGTCAGTGCAGAATATCTAGAATTATTTGCATGGCTGTGCATTGTCTAGAGAGAAATGAAGGAATCTCACAGCACGGTTTATGACGTACGTGACCCAGACTGACAGCTTGTTGTTTCCAAGCTGAAGAGCTACTTGTATCGCACTTCTGTTCCTTTACCTCACCTCTGTCTGAGCACTCCCACCATCCACTTTGTACCCATCAGCTCCTTTTCCCATCAGTAATTTTCATGAGCACATAACATGCCTTGGTGTCAGTGCCCAAGGAGAAAGAGAAAATGACAGTTTGACTCTCAAAAGGGATGTTGAGAGCAGAGGACTGTAAATTCCATGCAAACTGACCAATAAAAAAATAAAATAAGATAAATTGAAGTTACAGACAGGAAAATGTATCAGATATAACAGGCAAAAATTTCCACAGTTTTTGCAAAAGAAAACTAGACCTCGTAAATCTCTTAAAATATACTAGGGAAATAAATAGAGAACATCCACTTTGTACATGTATTTTCACAAATGCTTATTTCTAGGTACATTATCAAATTCTCCTAAAAACCCATGAGTGCAAAGTCATTACTAGATCTCATAATTCTGATAGAATAGCAGATAAGTACACTGTAATGCAAAAAGAAAAATTACTCCTATCAGCATAACAAAGAAGCACAAAGTTGAATTATTTAAGAACGAAATATGAAAACCATGGTGGATCATAAGTTTCTGAAACACATTAACTAAACATTGATTCAGAAAAGCAAGCGAATTTTTGAAAAACAACAAGATAATATAGGACTTATAATAATTACTTATAATAATTATAAGAATTACTATATTGCTAAACACATTTTGATCTGAAAGCTTCAAACAGATTAGATGTGAGGATTTCATATTTTTAGAAATGCATTTGTTTATTAAAAAATAAATTCAATAATAAATCCAAGTTTTAGAACAATGTAATTCTTTCAAAATTGCAGTTACACACTTTCAAGTAAAAAACAAAACAAAAAGGAAAACAAAACAATTTGACAGGTTTCTTGGGCTGTAGGTTAATAAATGCTGTAAATGAGCCTAAGCCGGATACAGTGCTGAAGGAGGAGTGCCATTGTGCTGGCTGTTCTAGACAAGGAACTCCCTCACCCACGCTGGGCACTCCTGAGCACCTGTACAGCAGAGGGCAGGATTAAACAGCATCTTCTTCAGTGGTGTTTCAACTCAAGTTCTTTTTAATTGACTATGATCATGAGCTGCAACTTCCAAACACAGGTGCTTACTCAGGCTTTGCTTTGGTAGGAGGCTGAGATGGTTAATGTATGTCTCTGCACCTGTGAATTTAAAAGCCTTCCTAAATCTACCACTTTATAAGTAAGCCCACAAGCTGCACCAGCCCAGACCTTTCCAGGTGAGAGAAAAAGCTGCATCTAAACTACTTTTAGCACCTAAAAGAGCCAACTTAGACATTTCTTCAGATACTTTCTGTACTTTATTTTTACTGTTAAATTGCTATGATTTTAGGAAGAAGTCTATTTTCTCTTATAGGAGCAGCACTCTGCATAGAAAATATCAACTTTCCTAATCTCACAGAGTGTTTTTGCACACTACAAGATTAGCAAAAGGGTAGGGGTGAGGCTTCTGTAGACAGTAATTCTGAGTGGGGACTGCTGTCACAGAAAATTCTCTAAAACACCTGGCGTCTCTAATAGCAAGTGAGAATTTCAATAATATTTATCATATGTGGCCCTGTCTGACAGGACAGTTTTTTGTAGGCTCTGCTCCCTGTATAAGGTATTGCCTGGTGATTGTCTGCTGGAGAGTTTTCATCCTCTGAAATCCTACTTGATCTCCCTAGAATCACACTTAATGGGAAAGACACTGAGCGACAAATCAGAGTGATTTCTACATCCAGAAAGGATGTACAGGTGAGTAG
Organism: Machaerirhynchus nigripectus; assembly: GCA_013397975.1. Lineage (NCBI taxonomy): Eukaryota > Metazoa > Chordata > Aves > Passeriformes > Dicruridae > Machaerirhynchus > Machaerirhynchus nigripectus. Next base: position 169,399 of record VZRQ01002269.1, read on the forward strand.
ATTCATTACGTGAACAAGGGTTCAAAGATGAGCTCATAAATTTGTCCAAAATGTCATTGTTCCAAAGGTAATAGAAAAGTAAATGCCGGAACAAATACCATCCTATTTTCATTTCCTTTTACAGTGTATCCCTTGAAACAAAACAAAAAGCAAAGAACAATAACTTAAATTTTCTTTTGCCATTTCTTTGCTATGTATCCTTAGTAAGAAATAAAACAGCAAGAGGAAAACCATATTCACCCAGACCTGGGCTCTCCACCTTTTATATTCTAATGCTACAGAAAATACAATAGAAGGGAAAGGAAAGTTCTTTTCTTCTTCGACCAAACATGACACAGGCTTTCCATTCATGAAGCACTGGGCAAGACACCCTGTGTGTCATTCTTCTGAAAGGTCATAGGTAATATTCTCCTGCAGATGAATACTGGACACCTTCAAGACCATCCTTCATAGCTTCAAAGGCTGACTGCAAATAGTTATAGGATGGTCCATCTGCACAGGGATTGCATAACTTCTGCAGAAGTCCTGACGGATTGATTTCCCTGTTAATCCTAAAAATGCACAAAATAGGTGCTTTTTAGCCTTATGCCATTTGCCTATTTCCATATTATTGCTTGCTATCTAGTTAGGCCCTTTCCTTTTTCAGCAAAATCCGGGTGGCTGTCTGTTGTTTAGTCTGGGTTGAAACACTCTTGGGTGTTGCCAGGGCTTTGAAAAGAGCCACGCACTGTTAGGGCTATTAAAAAACCCAAAGAAATAAATCCAAAATAATCAGATGAGGAGACCTTTTAGAGTTTCCTGCTTTTCTACCCACTCACCCTGGTAGCATGCTGTTGCAGCATGACTCCTGAGAACCTCTGGGAAGCAGAGATTTGTAAAATGACACTGAGAATATAGAGCTCCTAGCAGGTATGCAACCCTCTTAAGTTTAAGTCAAGAGCTTTTTATAGGAGACAGCCAAGCCACACAATAGGAAGGCAATGCCCCTTTCTGTTTTAAGGCTGGGGAAACCCCCTTTAACCCAATGATAGAAGTAACAAAGAGTCTTTAGTTTTAAACAACTGATAATTTTGTTGAGCGCTCTTTTTCTGGAGGAGGGTGTGGTAACTTGGTAAAAGCATAATTCAATTGCCATAACTAATGGAAAATAACTTCCATAAATCTTTTTTCTTTTAATTTGAGGAAGGATATTGTTATGGCTAGAGTAAGGTTACGTTCTCATTTATTTCTCTTTGTTCCAGTTGATTATTTTTTACCCAGTTGCTGCCACAACTCCACAACTATTTGCTTCATGGTGAAAAACGTAGCCATTTGAAAAAGGAAACTACTTAACATGACAGCAAAATAAGGAAAAGAAAGGATATTCCCATGTAAGTTACTGTGCTTGACTTTAGCTGATTAAAATCTTACAGCTGAGTGGCCCCATAGTAGATTCTTTTTCCAAAACATGTTTTTGGAAACAGTGAAACACTGTATTTTGTTGGCAAACAGTTACAAGAATTTAAACCTTTAATCAAGCTTTGCTAAGTGCTTCAGTTTATAAATTGTTTATGAGTTAACCAGGACTTTCCACACAAATCTGTTTCACTTTAATAATAGTCTGGAAATTTTCTACACAGTATCCTGTCCAGTACAGTCTTCTACTGTTCAGACCTGGCTACTGTTATGGTCCAATCAAAATTAGTTTCACTTACAGAAAAGCTTAAATAGTGTTCATGAATCAGCCAGTGCTGCCAATATTGAATAATAATTTTAAAAAAAAGAAAAAAAAAAGAAAAAAAAAAAGCTTTCTAAAGATCTTCTTTCTTGCTCCTGTTACACACTATAAGGAAGAAAGGCAGGCACTGATTCACCTCTACCTACTGGCCAGCCTGCCTTGGCAAGCCTGATGGATGCCTTGGTACAGCTGTTTCCCTTTGCCAGCCCAGAGTGAGGAGCTCTAGTTTTGCGCTGAGCCTTCCACAGCTGCCGTTCAGCCATGCCCCTGAGCCCCACCACCATCCAGGGGGATTAATCAGCCGTACTAATGACAGGTCAGTCTGTGGGGTCAAAGCATTTTGTCATGTTGTTAAGTGCTCCGAGTACAAGCTTGGATACTAAATACCAGCAGAGAGAAAGCACATTGGGTCACCCTCCTGGCAAAGAAGTGGTGAAACAACTAGTGGCAATCCTGTTTGACGAGCATTCCTGCCCTCTCGTGGTAAAACTGCTAAATTATTACATGCCACACAGGCTTGTCAAGCACAAGAAAAAAAAGACAAGTAGAAGGAAATTATGACATATTTATTCTCTCATATTTATTATCTCATATTTAGTCACATATCTTTTGGTGTCTGAACTTCAAGAGGTCTTTGTATTGCTTCAGATTTTGCCTGTACCAGATGAGATTCTTAGAGATGTTTTAATCTCTATTTTAAAAAGTCCCTACCTCCAGTTTATCCAGATATGTGAATAATACTTCACATGGACAAAAAAGTGGAGGTTATTCCAGTTTTATGGCAACTCAGAGCTCTTAAATTTTTGGGTTTTTTTCTTCTATATTTAATTCTTAGGAAGCCTATCACTAATGAAAAGAAAGTAAAATCAGGAAAGAAATGTATTAGGGTTGTAATTATACCATTTTCAAGTTTCTTCCCAGTAGCAACATACACTTCATTACGCTGAAACACAATTCACTGTTGTCCTTTATTTCCAAAATAGTTTGGCAACTGTCTGAAAACCAAGGTTACAAGGAATTCTTGTGTTTATTAATGTTCCGAAAAAAGCTATTTAGGTAGAGAAAATCACGTCTTTTTGCCAGCTCCAAAAATGGACTCTGAAGAAACAAAACTCTTTTTAATTTGTGAGTCTAGATCACAACCACATCTGCTCTTCAGATGTGCAGCTTACGTTGTAATAGCTCACTCATAGTCTTGACAAGGGCTGAATCATACTCATACTCCATCCCTACTGGCTTGTGTCATGTGATGCTGTAAAGTCAAATCCAGATTTAGACAGGTCTAGGAAAAAAAAAAAATCAGCTAGATGAATTTACATTCTCTGAAGGTCCTTCTTTCATCTTGTCATAGTGGTGAAGGGTTATTTGGAAAAACTTTGCACCTGCACAGATTCAAGGGGATGAGCAGAAATACAAGAATTAGCAAATCAAATGGTAACACCAGGTATGAAATAAAAAAGTGGATAAGAGGAGTCAACTAGCAACATGTCTAACTTCATTTCACAAAAATCTTTTATTACCTTTTCGCCTTTCTTTTTATGAAAAAGGTAGCAGCCTATATAAAACAGGATAATGAGAGCTTTCCTATTGCAGCCAAGAAAGAAAAACTGTCTTCAGCTGTCTCATTGAAAGGGACTGTAAACTTTTCCAAGAAGAAAAAGAAAAGCATACAAAAATATTCTGTTTAGCAGAGAATGTGAAAAGAAGCACATCAAAGAAAATGAATGTAGAGACAGATGTCATACACATTGCAATGAAGAAGGCAATTTCTTCCAAATTTGTTGCTGTGACTAGTCATACATCTGTAACATGCAAATTTGGCTTCTTTTGTGGAGTGGAATGTATTTATACATTTATATCCAAAGGCTAATTCATTAATGGAAAATCCAGGGCCAAGGTTTTCAAATGGGACTAATTATTTTGAGATCCCAAATCCAAACACCTCAAATGAATTTTATGTTCACTCACAAAAAATTGCCAGGTGGTGACACTGGAAATGAATGCATGCAAAAGGCATGAGACACTTGACCCATGCACTGGGTTTATGAAAGGCAACTCATTACAGCTTTACTAACCCTTGTAGTATAAAAATTACTTTGTGAAACACCTATATCTATGAGACTAAACATTGATGAAAATAATACTTTCTAATTAATATTTTATAGAAATAGTATTTTCTTAAGCAAGAGCTTAAGTTTTAAGAAGCTTATTTTGATTTGCTATTTTCTGTAGCTGGCTTTCATTTTAGGATTTTCAGAGCTTGCTTACTGCTCAGTACATTAATCTGGGTAATTGTTTAAAAGGAAGACAGTTTTAAACAACCTGTTACAGGCATACTTTTCTTAAGAGTCATTAAGACTGCGGTGTTGTTCATTTGTTTCATTGTAATGTGCCTCAAAGTATTGTTTACATCAAACAAATTAAAACTATTTTAAAAGAATATTATTATAGTCATGTTATTAACTATTTTGGGTTGTTAATATGTCATAAAATGACAGATAGAAATCATAAAAATTGTTCTCAGTGCCAGAAATAACATCTGCCATATAGTGGTGTTACCTACATTCCTTACTCTTGGGCTGCATCACAACCCAGGCTACTGACCACTGCAGGAAAGAATGAATTAGACATTTACACTAATGTCTTATGGAAGTGTCCCCCAAAGCAAATTGATTGTGGAAAATAAAGTTGAAATGAGCTTTCTTCACTTCCTCCCTGTAATGCAAGTGGGAGAATCAAGATATTTGGAGATTTCAGGTATATCGTACAGGTCTCTTGTTTACCCTTGCAGAGTATGACAAAAATTTAAGGGAAAAGCCCTTTTTTAGTTGTGGAAAGTATTTTAAGAGATTGCAGGTTTTTTTCTGAGTTAATGATGGAGTACCACAAAGTCCCCATGAAGTGCAGAACATTATCCTGCCCACCTAACTCAAGCTGCTAAGTTAAGACGTGCATCAGAAGCCTGCTCACAAAAGTTCCCCAAATCATTGATGGAAAGTAACAGATGCCTCCAGACAGTGATTCAGATGGTGGGCTGAGTTGTCTTTTTTATCTACCCTCCCTGACTGACTGTGAAACCTTTTCTTGTTCCTCACCCATCAGTTTTTGGACTTATTTTCATGGTTCCTCTAATTTAAACCTTCAGACAATAAACCTATTTTTCTTAGCTGCCAGACCTTTCAAGAGCTGACCATAGATACAGGGGTTCCTTGGATCACAAGCTGAAAATAATTTCCATATAGGCAGTAGTTGCCACAGCAACAAGGTTTCAATAATGCTTAAGCAATTAGCTGTATGTGGGATGAATCTTGGCTTTTATAAGCTTCTGTACCCTGATTGAATGAAAGTAGATTTCAAGGCATTGAAGGTTTGTATTAAAGAAGAAGATGTAAAATGAAAATTTTACAATTCTCTTCCACAAAATAAGGGAAGAATAACTTGCATTACTTAAATGTATTTGTCTCAAAGTAGGAGCCGTTAAAATGAATCAAGGCTGTCTAATATTTCAGGAATTGCAATCTAATTGCCAGGTCTCAAGAACCAGCTGTGTGCCAAAAATAGGCTCTATATAGAGACAACAAGACAAAGAAAACATCACAATTAAAATGGCAAATGTTTGAGCCTTGGGGTCTAAATACTCATTAGAGCAAACAGGCTTATTAGCTTGCAAATGTGGGAAAAGTACACATTTTTGTTCCAAGGAAGAGTCAGCAGCCCTGTGACCGGAGCACTTACTGGAATAAAGTTGCTTGGCAGAAACAGAAATTGTTAGGAGTGGCTACATCAGGAGGCCCATCGGGGCGAGGCTGCTGCAGTAACACGATACCTGCAGGTCCGACTGGCTGTGAGACTGACCGTGTTCCACAGGCACTCGCTGGGGTGGGGTCTCTTGTCTCTCACTGGGACACTGGGGTCCCCTCTGCCATCGTGTCTTTGGGGCTGTGGGGATGACATTTTGACAGGGAGGTGGCTCCTGTGAACCCTCAGGAGCACAAGGGAATACTGGGGTTACCCCACCTGCAATGCTTCTCTGCACTAGCTTGGCAGTGGGGAGGATGGGGTGGGAGGAAAGTTTTGTCGCATAAGCTAACAGAAAGTTCAGGGACTTTGATCAAAATTAACATCCAACAAAAATGTTTTAGCCATTGGACTATCAAGTATTCAAGGTCATTCTCTGAGGAATTCTACATTATTATCCTGTATCCAAAAATTCTTGAATAAACATTTCACAGAATTTTGTGTGCTCTAGGGGGAAAACCCCCCAAAATTTAATGAATCAACTCTTGCTGAAGGAAATCACTTTACAAGAAAATTTCTAACCAACCGTCATTGCACAACTTTAGTCCTGCACCTCCCAGCTGCTACAATCAGAAGTTGATGGTTACACTTCAGCTGCACAGACGAGAACAGAGCACGTGTGGGTATTGATTTTTGCCAGCAGAGGAGCATAATGGAGTCTTCTAGGAACACTCAGAAGTGATGCTTTAATTTTATTACCTTTACCCACATAACTTCCAGCCAAAAGAAAGACTTCTAATAGCTAAGTCTTTTTCTTTAGTTCCTCAGTTAAAACCATATTGACTTCATGGAGACTTATTCTTTGTGGGGAGCTACAGAATGTTACACACTTGTGAATGGTTTATTACATTTCATGTAACAAATGTAGCTCAGCACAATGACTTTTGCACTGCTGCACACATTGCTTTTGTGTCCAGCTTTTGACCAGAATACATTGGCCATTTTTAAGAGAAGATTCCTACAGTGCAGATGCAGTTTATTATATAGACTGCTGTTTTCAAGTGCATTCTAACTTATGCAGTTTCCTCTATGATACGCATTTTGATGGGTAGATAAACAAAAATTGAACAATCAAACTAATACATTTTTCTTTTGTCTGTATTTTGCCTGTATCTCTCAGACTTCTTCACATGGCACATTTTATCAATACAACTGAACAAGCACCTCTCAGAGCTGCTTGCACAATGGAACTTAACTTTGGAGGCCTCAGGATGGCTGAGACTTTATTGGTCATTGTGGTTTCTAGAGCAAACATATGGTTTTAAGTATAGGTTTAACTGCCTATTCTCTAGACATACTTTTATTTTTTTCAGAATAGTTTATAAATTGTTTAGCTTCTTTGCTTTTATTAACTTGTCCTCATTTCCTTTTTGGTAAAAAAACATGATTGGTTTAAAACAATAAGTACTGCTCATGGTCCATGTGACTTATAACTGGGAAAAAGGAATATACTTTCGTCACTCTAAATCTGCATTTGATCAGTATCTTCTTATGAAGTACCACAGTCTCCCCTGCTGATGACTTTTAGCTGTAACATACTATACTAGTGTTTTGACTGGGAGTCCAGCCCCTAGCAGAGAAAAAAAAAAAAAAAGCCCTAGTTAGAGGGCTTTTATGTGCCTTTACAGGAACACAGCCAAATCAAAATATTTGGTTTTCAGGCCTCTGGTCTTTAAGGAAAATGAAATAAAACAAAAGCAGTTTTCTATGGAATGTACATAATTTTTGTTAAGAAAAGAAGATTGGTTTGGTCAAAAGCCCAATTTTACATTGAAAGATTTCCAGTATGAAATGTTTAAGCAGCCATAAAGTATAGTTATAAATATGAATTAACAGAATTTAATCTTTCAGGTTATCTCCTTACACTTACTCACACACACAAGCCCACATATACTATGGAGGGACTGCTAGCAGGACAGCAGTATTCATTTTACTTGTTATTTAAAGAAGCAGGAATGAAATAGTGAAGAGATGTTTTCTAACTTATAATCCTCAAAGAGATTTTAAAAAAATATTCTTCTGCAAGATGTATTGAGACCAACATCATTAACATGATAATCCACTGAGAAACTACTTCCTAGACTTTCATGCAGGCACCTGTAAAAGGTAACTGATCTTAGATAAATTTTTAGAGTATTAATTCACTGAATAAGTGTGGGTTTTCAAATTGTATAATTTTAAAAGGAAAGACAAGTGTGGGATGGTTATAATATTCCCTATGCTGCTTAATGAGACAGAGAATTAGCTCAACTCTGAATGTGTCATATCTGGTTAAGTGAATGGATTATTAACTTTAATGCAGTAAATGCAATGTTAGTCTCACATTTAATCACATAAAATCCAAGATACTGGTTGGGAAACTCACGAAATAGAAATCTGTACTTTACAAGTCCATAATAAAAATAGTGACCTGTGTGTATATGCAAGTGGATAAGGTGGATGGTGAATAACAGCAAAAGCAGCAGAGGAGAAGCAAGAAATAAAAATGCATTTAAGCAACCATTATAATTCTATAATCCAGAAAGCAGCCTAAGCACAGCCATAGCCCATGTGGTTTCTACTCCTGTCATTGGCTAAAGCTTAAAAGCTAAGTGATTATATTATGCTAAGGAAGTGTACGGACCATGGCACCAGCTACTGGGTAGGTCACAGGTATGCTTGCCTCTACCAGATCCATCAGGCTTGCACAGAAGAGAGATCAATTAGGCCTTTGTTTAAAGTAATAGACAATAAGGGTTTTGTTTTCTAGGCTGAAATCATATCTCAGGTGCAGCATAGATATAGTCACATAAACTCCACTTCCATCATGCCATACAGTGCTCCTAAAACTGCACAGGAGATTCATTAACTGACATAGGCATTAGTCTGGACTGGTCAGCTGTGGGGCTTTTTGGGTGAGACATCCCTGAGTTTCATCTATGCACCTCAAGATCAGATCTCATGCATTTATCTGTGGAATCCTGTCAGAATATATGCAGGTTTTGGGAGTGGAAAAAGGTGATTGTAGGAGAGCTTTGCAGGAAAACAATTAGAATGTGGGTCAGTATAGCAAAAATAAGACTGGATTATAATTCTACTTTGTAGTGATTCTCAAAAAGCTGCAGAAAAAAACACCTGTTCTTCTGGCAAGACAATAGAAGAGATTATAAGCAAGTATGCAAATAATGTCTTTTATTTTTAAGACAGAACAATGGTAGTCCTGAAAGCCTTCAGGAACCAAAGGTACTGGCTTTTGCTCATTTTCACATGGAGAGATCTTGAACATGCTGCCTTCATAAAAAGCAGCAGTAGCTGTGTGCTGCAGTGAGGGATGGGACTCCTTTCCAGGCAGTTGTTTGCTGCTCTCTACTTTTATATTAATAAACAAAATCTTTCAGGAATTAATGAAGTAATGGAAAGTCTCAAGATAATGAAGTAACAGCCTACAGATGCATAGTTGTGTTATAGACCAATTAGTCAGCAAACAGGGAGTGAAATAAAACCAGGTTAGCTCATTACATTTTATGTACTTGGGATAAACAGAGATGATTCAGCAATTCTTTGGATTGCTTTTGTGCTAAGTTTAGGAGAGTTTGTTTTGTAAATACTTGCCTAATATCAGATATTTTGTTCTGTGGAAAGGATCTTAAAGCAATAATTTTTCTTTGTAGAAGGATGTTTGAAAATTTTATATAAACATAGGTTTTGAGTATAGTGGTTTGATTAAAAATTACTTTATATCAGTCTGAAAATGTCACTACAAATAGTGAACTTCAATTAAGTTTTACACATATAAGTGTCTAGGCACTATAGGAACGTATGCAGTTAGATGCTGAAGTGAGAGTGGTTTGGCCCTGTTTATTTTCATCTGATATTTCAAATAACACTCTCTTCTTTTGCTGTCTTTTTTCTAGGCATAATTACAGCTGCATACTGTACATTTCCAAATATGCAACAGAAGGTTGAATATACCTAAAAGTTGAATAAATATTAAGGAGGAGAGTCCAGGGTGAGGTTTTTAGCTGAAAAGGAAGAGACTGATTCAGGAAGAAAAGGACTAACCCCAAATCTTTATTGGAAGGTCATCTTCATTTTAAAGCAAAATGTTTTCAAGTTTTGTTGTGTTTTTTCCCTTTTTCTAATTAAATAAGAAGATGGGGGTTTTGTTTTTGTTTTGGGTTTGTTTTTTGCTAAACACTCTCAAGAGTTTTCCAAGTGGCAGAAATTCGTGGGCATATTGCAAGTTACCATCTCTGCAAGGGAATACACCAAACAACTGCAAAAATGCAGAAAGGATCAAATAAATGACAGCAGAAAAAATCTTAAGAATCTCATGAAAAAGATTTTGAAGTATCTTTTGAAATAAGAATTGGAGTATCATGACTGTAGAGACCACTCCAAAACAAGGTCATCTATAACTGACATATACTTCTTTTCTGTAGATGCAGCCGATGAGAAAGTCATAACATTTTATTACCTCTCTCCAAGATTGCAAAGTTCTCATTTGTAGCAATTTTTCTTGTTGACATCTGCCCCTGTTCTACCATGTCAGGAGAAAAACTATTGTGATTACAGAATATTAGTACAAAAGACCATAAAGCCTCGCTCTGCTTTGAACCCTTCCTCCTTCCAAACAACACTGTTTTATTCAGCAAATATCCTTTCTCTGTGCATTCTGTAATAGTTGCCTGTGCCAGTAATATAAATAAGCTTTCTCTCCTGCAGAGCCAGCACAGCTAGGAAATACTAAGCTGCAAATTTTGTTCCATCTTGTATGTCATCAGCAGACCTGTTTAATAGCTTTCATCTGGATACACCTCCGCAATTCTATTGAGGGAAATAGGCTCATAGTGGCATCCACAGACAGCTTGATGTGGAAGTTAGTGTTGCACAGATGTAGCTAGGACCACATCTGCTTTGCACAACATCGGTAACAAGCACTGATAACTGACATGAAAACCACCCTAAAAAATCTTGTTGGATTCCAGGGAATGCAGAGAAAGCAGTCAGAAAAAGCCCCAAACAACAGAAAAAAACAAAAATAAACCAAACAAACACCCCATTTTATTTCTAAACTAAGCACATCTGACACAGAAATTCTTGAGATATAATGATGTGGTATCCACAATGCCATTACCACAGGTGTTTTTCAGGACAGGACCAGTCATAATAAAAGATCAAAAACTACAGACTAAAATATTGCTTAGTCTGTACTTGGCCTTTTTTTTTTTTCCTTTTTTTCCTACCACTTGGGAAACACTTTTATACAAATTGGCAAGTAAAAATTCATATTTATGGAAGGTTTGACAAATATATCCAATACATCGAGCATGACAAAAAATTAGAATTACATTAATTTTATAATGAGAACAGTTTTTCCAAAGGCCAAAAAACATTCCTTAAGACATCTAAGTGAGAGCTTCATTTTAGGGTGAATTTTGCTTGAAAATGAGCTCTATCATGATTTGTGTGGTCCTGTGGGCAACCACTCCAGAGCCATACTGTAAAGGAAACCAGTTCTTCTAAACTCCCGATGAAAATGTGTTCATTAATTGTCTTAGTGTGATCATGTGTTGTTCTACATCTGTGCATGGTATAAAATGTGGCCAGAGGATTTGATTTGTCTGAACCTGCCTGTATAAATAGCCTGATCACAAGTTGTTTACGGTTTGCCTTGCTGCTAATCAGTAAGTCAAATCTACAAAGAGAAATATTTGTGTTGGAATTGTTCATTATTACAATTATAGGCATTGATATAAAATTAAATGCTAGTCATTTGACTTTTAATTTATTCAGGAAGAAAGGCAATATTTCTGACAGTGTGCTTCATGGGTCTCTTAGTAGATTTTAAAGTTAAATCACGAAAATATTTTTGTGCATATATAGCAAAAGAAAGTCTTGATGTTTATAATTGTAGATTTTCATGTAATTCATTATATCAATATGTTCTCAATTTAATTCAACATATCAATCTATAGGACATTTCTATGACTTTTTCATGTAAGACACCAGTTCTACAAGTCTGAATTCATCACATTATATATAAACTGTAATCAGATTTTCAGATATCAGAATTCTCAAAGCATTGCATATAGTATGTAATGTTCTGCCGTTTTGGTGAAAGGAATATTAAGGTCTTCAACAGATGAAAAATATCTCACTTCCAAATAATTATTATTTTCATTAATTATGTATATCCATCTATATTCTGGTTCTTGAAAGAAAAGTGCAATGTAATTACCCTGAAGTTAAAAATTTAGTTGAAATACAGCACTTTTTAATGTGCTTTTACTTATCTCTTTTCCCCTGCCTTCTCTGAAGGAAAGATCTTGTATGGTCCTTCCTTGCCTGCTTTGATTTGTGTTACTATGATCTTTTTATATACTCTGACCTTTTTATTAAGACTTCCTTCAGACTGGATAGCCAGCGTGATATATTATCACTTGTTTCTTGTGATATAAGCATTTGTCTTATGCCCAGAAAAAGCTGACTTGATGTGTGCACAGGCAGAATTTCCAATACTTCCTTTTAAATTCAAAAGTGTTAATTTGCTCTCTCACTAGGTGAAGTAGAATAGGTAATTAAAGTAACTGTACTGGAACTGCAGAGGTATCAGTGTCTCTGGCTCTCACTGTGATATCCAAGCCTGGGGAAAGTTACTCTAAAGTCCCACCTTCTTAAATCATGACTTTACAGATTTTGCAAAAATTGAAGAGACTTCCTATGACCCTAGAATCAAGCAAAATAAATGAAAACGATTGGTTTTAATTCCACAGTTTTAAAGATTTGGTAATCTCACTCATGACTTTGGGACACTGGTTGGCAATACTGATACAATCCTTCTAGTCAACTCTTACAACAGAGTTAGAGCGCAGCAGTACACTCAGTTTTAAAATGAGTATATATTGAGATAGAGATAGACATGAAGAAGAACTGGGGCATGAGCAGACAGAAACAATACCTCTTCCAGACAAAAAAAACTGAATAAAAATGAGGAACGTTGCTTAATGTTAGGAATGCCTTCATCTCTTGGATGCATTTCAAGCGTTGAAACCTGTAATTGCCATTGCTGAGCTGCTATCCGAATTCTAGCAGTTCTTAGACACAAATATATCCCACCTTACTGAGAATTCTAATCCATACTGCTCAGTTAAGAAAGTAAGTTCATTATCTTCCCATTCTTGATACAGGCAAGAGTCATCTACAGAAAGCACATAGGAAAAATGTTTTTGAAGTCAGAGCAGGACAGACAGCTTGTTGGGGCACCCATTCTGCAGACCCGTGAATAGCACAGGGTCCTGAGCCTGTTGTTTGCCCCAAGTGAAGTCAAAACTGAAGGTCAAAATCCCTCATTTGCTACAGGAAGGGAAGGAGAGAGAATATCCTAAGATTTAAAACAGTAATGATGCTCAGGGATGATCCTGTGAAGCAGAATGTTTTCCAGATGGTGAGGAAGAGACCTAAACAGATGAATCGTCATCTCTCATTGATTACAGAAATCATTAACTTGCACCATTATGTGTCCTGTTATAAACAACATGGGATAAACTCATAGTTGGGTGTAGACCATACTCTCACAATGTGATTTTTATGTAAAAAAATATCTACATTTGTAAATATATTTTATATATCAGTTTTACAAGTCAAAATATTTAAAAGTTACATGGTCATACATCTCAGTTATGAAATACAAGTATATCGTAAGTATGTGTGTTCAGAATGTGTCTACTATGAAAAAAACCTGAAGAAAGCAGTATCCTATCTTGCTTAGCATCTAACAGTTCAAATATCCAATGGGAAAAGACTACTCTCTGAGAATTATTTATTTATATGCATACCTGCAATATCTCAATCATCAGTCTGAACCTAGCAAAAGACATTTTTCTCTATTCAAAGACACATTAACAATAAGGTTTCCTAGATAAATCTTTATCATAATTTAGTAAAAATAGTGATTTTTAATTATTAAATCAATTTCTCCTCAAAAGGATTTGAATGTGGAATACCATATCACAGGCAACCAAAAAGAACATCACAGTGGAAATCACTTCTCAAGTCACAAAGGGGAAACCAATGGGGAATTGCTTTTGTTGTCTCTGAGTAAAATTGAAGGTAAAAGAAAAGAGTTTGGGAGGGATATTTTATATGATAATGTGGACATGTGTCAGAAAATAAAAGTTCTGCATTATTAATAATTAGTTTTTATTAAATTGCTTAAACTTCCTACAATGAAGTTGATTCAAATTTTCTGCATTAATCCTGTTGCTGAGTACAGCCACAATAAAATAGTCATTGAATATTCTACATTTAGCTTTTACCTAGTTCTCCTCCTCTGCTAGCAGGAAGCCTGTCTGGAAAAAAGTGTCAGTGAAATGGTAGGCTATAAAGAGTAACATTAGTAAATTCCATGTAAAGAAAATATTTTAACAGTGAATGACTGCCAAGAAATTCAGAAAGTGATTCTCAGCAGATGTATTTTTAATTCCTGATTTTGCAAATATATCCAGATATTATTAAAATAAGTCTATTTATATGAAAAATAAACCATCTAAACTTTTTTTGTGAGAGAAAGACATTTTTCTGTAAATATTTACATACGCTTGGAAGAACCCAATCCTGCACACAATCACTAGCATGCTTATGAAAAACAGAACCTTTTAAAACAGCAGTCTAAAATTTATGCTATGGTAGCAGTGAGTCTGTGTGAAGTAAAATGTTCCTTACCCAGGAATGCATTGAAGCACAGTCTAAACCTTAGCTTTATTATATCTATGTTAAATACACTCAACAGAACGCTCACTAGGAGGCCATAGCACCTACATCCCACTGGCCCAGTTGCTTCCTGAGAGAGCTTTTGTTTCTTTCTTCTTCTTCATCTCCAGACATTATACTTGCGGTCCCGAAACCACAGTCATCTGTACTGCATGACATAGCTTCTGCTTTTATAAAATCAAGCTTGGGAGCAACCAGCTCAGAGAAGATAATCTCTCAAACCCGTCTAAGGTGTATCTTTTCTGTTCCTACTGAACTGCTGTTAAAGTACAGTCATTTGCAGTAGTTTGATATATATCTCAAAACTGTAACTTGTGGCCAATATTGTCTCATGATTTAAGATATCAATAGACTGTCCAGAATTTAGTAGAATGGACTTTTATTACAAATCTTGCTCCTGTGATTTTCTCGGGTTTTTGCATTTTTGTACTTAATCTATTTTATTCTGTTTGTTATTTTCACAGCATGATGGACTGAAGTAGTTAGTGAAAATAAAACAATATTGTGTGTTCATGCAGTCAGGGAAGTTTTGGTTCATACAGACCTGTTGCTCTGATGGCCTCCTCAATCTAAGTTCAGGTATTTTTCTAAATACTTTAAGAAATAATACTACAAAGAACTAAAGTAAGAAAATATTTCAGCTAAGGTATTCCACTGCTCTTTCCATGTTTCATTTTTATACTAAAAAATTTCTTAAATTTTTAGCTCCTTTGGATATTTCATGCCATCCCTGACAGAAGATACAACGCACGTAAGACTCCAGAGACTTTTTGCACCTCTATTTTAAAGGTTACAAGGTTGTCAAGGTTTTGTTGCAGTCTGATTTCTGTGTGAAACACAAATGGCTGGGAAGTTTTGAGGGGAGTTTGTGTAAAGAAGGATTGAAGTGATTCTGTTACATGGGAACAACATCTGTATTACAAGCCATGTCCACGTTAACCTTCTGTGATTCAAACAAAGAAGTTTGCCTGCCAGCTGTTGTTGCATCCACTGTCCCACACTGACACCTAGCTGAGTCTGACACCTGGCTGGGGATTTTTCCTCCTTTTCTGGCAGACAGGTATTGGAAGGTTACACCTACCCAGGAAAGAAATAACAAAAGTAAGTGCATCCTATTTATAACTAGTTTCATAAAGAAGAAAAAAAAAAAGATCAGATTAATTCTTTTTCCCTTTTGCCTCTCATTCTGTTTTAAATATAGCAGATGCTAGAATCTCTGGGAATTAGTGCCCATCAGAGCAGTCACTTCTGTGCAGTCCAATAAAAGACAGAAGAGGGAAGCTGATAATTACTGTTACCCGTTACTGCAGAGAGGGGGCTTCTGATTTCTACTGATCTGATAGTCAGAAATATTGTCCTAATTTTTAACCTAATTTTACTCCTGAATATTTTTCATATTCATTCTTAATCCAGGAATGGCTTTCATATTGTAAAGACAATTACCTCTCTTATTCATAGAGAAAGTAATCTATCACAGTTTTCAGTCAGCACTCCCCGAAAGTCAAGCCTTCCTCCACATGCCAGGTTTTCCATTTGATAACATCTTTCAGGAAATAAAGCTTGTGTTGACTCTACAGATGCACACTGAGTAGACTCCTCCATGGCTGCTGGCCCACATGGCTGAGTTCAGTAGCACATTACACCGATGTGTAAAGCAAGCAGCTGAGAGCAGCAGTGAGCAGCTGAAGGCTTTGCTCAGAAGTTACAGCAGCCTACATGCACATGGCTGTGCTGCTTCTGGATGCAAGCTAGCTTGTATGAAACTAGCTTGGATATCTATTTACCATATTTTCTTGTGTTTCAAGCTTCAGAACTACCTCACACAAACAGATGCGGATACGTCTTCAGTGTCCTCAAATTGTTTTTCATTTCTTGAGTACTGTGAAGGCATAACTTTCCTTGCCCTTATCTATTACGTGAGACAAAGTACAACTGTCCAGTTACAGGATAATTAAATTTGTCTTTTCTCTCAGGGAAAAAGTGTCCTCCATACTGTGAAAGCACACTGCATTTTTCTGCATTGTGAATACATTAGCCCTCCTTGATGTCAATACCTAAAACAGTATTCCCACTGCCTTTTTTTTAGACATTGATTAGAAAAGAGATTAATAAATGTCTCTAGATCCTGTAATATTATATCCACAGTCTTGTGGATATTGCAGTCTTCCAAGAAATAGCCATCATAGCAAGCTCGTGGCATCATTCCACAACCAAAGGGACTTCTGTTTGGTTTTGTTTTAATGATGCATTTATCTTTAAGGGCTTTCTTTGCCTTTTAATTCTCTGATATTCCAAAGACAGTATAAACTTTATCTTAACAAGAAAAAACACAGATCTATAAAATAAAAAAAGTCTGAAATAATGAATTATATAGATTTCCTATATTCCTGAGATGTATGAGGAGAATTATTCTATACATACAATTCAAAATGCTGCCTCTATTTTCAGAATGAAGTTAAGCATAATGACTCGCAATTCTATAATGGTTTCAGTTAACTGCAATTGTGCCAGCGGAATAAGTGATACTCAATTCTCTTGTTTCACTTAAAGAAAACAAAGATGCAATTAAAGCATCCTCATAAGGATGAACACTGCTCTTCGTTGATGTCCATTGTTAGGCTGGAAATTATTATTAGATACACTAATGTCTTCAGAACTTAAATAATTGGGAGAGTATTAAACATGGGTCATAACTAAATTAATTTTTGTTTAGTGGTTTGCTTTGTGTTGAGCTGTTCTGAATACAAGCCTAGACATGGATTAATTGGACCACAGGTCCCTGTCCAAAGAAGAGAAGCTTCTCCTTCCACTATAAGGCAAAAGAGCGATTAGTGGGCAGCCTTAAGTATCTTCACAACTGCTTATAGCAGTTGAGGACTACTGCCCCCCTTGCTGCACAGCAAGAACAGGTTAAAATCCCTGTCTTTTTTGTCCATCTGTGGTCACAGAGCTGCCACTTCAGCTGTCTCTGTCTCAGTTTGATCACTCACCTCCATGCTATCTAAAAAGAAGCATAGTGCAGAGCTGCAAAATTTTTTAGTGAGTTGTTTCAAATCTCTCAACTAGGGTCATGATTTTAAACTCAACAACAAATTTTTAAAACAGCGGAAAAAGTAATGTTTAAATTTATTTTTATTAATTTAGGGCTAATGTACACCCCATCAGTCTGAGCAGCATCTGTGTCTCCATGAATGAATTTGTAATGTCTTCAGTGAATAAATGTTTCCATCTGCTACTGGTTCTTAACCAAGAATTATTTTTTCAACATATATTCATGTGCTTTATTTTTAACATTTTCTTGATAAGGTGTTACATTCTTCCAGAGCTCTATCTATAAAACTTAATTTTTAAACATTTCATCCTATTCCAAATTGTTATTTGAGTTTTCAAGATTGTTTAAATTATTATCTGCTCCACTCAAGTTACTTACACGTACAGAGAAAATGAACTCACACTAAAATGTAGATAGTACCATGGTTTTGATTTTTTCATTATCATTCTGGATTGGCAGCTAACTATTATAAAAGAGAAATTAATTTTATGTTATCTTTTGTTATGCAAAGCTATTTTTATTAGTCCAGCTAAACTGAAAATAGCTCTATTAGGAACCAGAAAACTGTAACTCAATGTGAAACAATACAGAAGACAATTTTCACTTTTTTACCCAACGGTGAGTGCACTCAGGTGGGAGTGAGAGACCCATCATACACATCTCTCAGGAAACATTGTGATTTAACCCCAGGCAGCAACTAAGAACCACACAACCACTTGGTCACTCCCCTCCGCAAGCCCTCCCTGAGGGGGATAATTAGAAAAATAGAGTAAATCTTGGGGGTTAAGAATAGTTTAATATTTGAAACAAAATAAAATATAACAATAGCAATAATTATAATAATAAAAATAATAATTGTATCCCTTCGCATATAGTTTCAAATGAAACACAAAAGAAACAAGGGATGGATACACAGTCCAGTTGCTTACCACACACTGGCAATGCCCAGCCTGTCTTTGAGCAGTGATCACCCCTCCCAGCCAATTCCTCCCATTTTGCATTCTGAGTTTGATGTTCTATGGTATGGAATATCCCTTCTGCCAGTTGTCTTGTTCATGCTCCCTTATGTCTTCTTGTGCAGCTTCTCACTGGCAGAACATGGAAAATGAAAAAGTCCTTACTTAGGGTAAGCACTATTTAGAAACAATTAAAACACCAACGTGTTATCAACACTACTCTCATACTAAATCCAAAACATAGAACTGTACCAGTTACTAGAAAGAAAATTGACTCTATCCCAGGCAAGGCTGGAACAACTGCCCTGAAGATTTTTTGCCAAGTCCTTCCCATGCCCAGCTTTCCTTTGCAAGACACTACTGAGTTTTGTGCATTCCTGGGCAAGTTAAGGTGCAGGATATGTATTGCACATGCAGGTGTGCAGCTCCAACAGATGGGACCAAGAATTCATCCCACTGACTGCTGGGTTGTGGTGTCAGAGGAAGGGGGGCATTTGGGCTGAGATCACATCCAGGCAGACACACGCTTCAAATCTGTCTCTATCTAAACTCAGGATTATTGGATAACAGTAAGGAGGAAGATGAAAAATTTCAGTTTTTTTCTGTAAACTCCTCCCTGACACCTTAACAGCATGTCTATGGAAACAACCTCCAGGGGTGCCCCCTGAAAGAGCCTGAGAACAAATTTCTGTAGGGCATTTCTGTGGTCTGAGTTTTCCCTCATTCAAGATTCAGGCTATATAAGAAAAAATAAAGATATATTGATCTATAAAATTAGCTCTGGGCACCTTAGCAGTGCTCATGATTTTCCATCTTTCCTAAGAGCAGATCCAAAGACAAGAGCAGCAGCTCTGATTTGTCTGATTTGACTAAACTTTGTCAATTCAAGATGATATAAAATGCTTAATGTGATCATCTGAAAGGGACATTACCTCAGGCATGGACATTGGAGTCTGCACTTAATGGGACCATTGGTGAACAATCACTTTTTCCCATTCAACTCTGAGTCTCCGATAAAATTAAAAACAAGGCTAGGTTATGGTACTAAAAAACCCAGAGGCCAAATGAAAGTATATGGCTAACGTCTTCCCACCAAAACAATCTTTTGTGGAAAGACTGTGGCTGCAGTTGTAATGCCCTTTTGGGAACAGTGCTTGTCACACAATCCTCTTGAACTCTGCCTGGCACTGTTTTAAATAGGCTATAACAATACTAAACAGCTAAACCATGACAGCAGGTGTGCTGGTAATTAAGCAATATATCATGTCATTTCTTCAGACTGTGCCTTGGTTTTCTTATTAGTTTAGTCTATGAGAACACTGGCTTCATTTTCAGTGTGTGTTTATGTTATAGTTAGCTTTATGCTGCTTTGGAGATTTTATATATACACACATATATATAGTGGATTTTATCAAAATCACCTCTGTGTTGCATGGGTTTTATTTTTTCTATTTGAGTTACTGCAAAGACCATTAGATCATCTAGTCTGACCTCCTATGTATCAGAAAATTGCATTTCACCTGTATCAAACTCCATTAACTCCCATTTAACCAAAGTAAATCTTTTCTAAAGGCATTTGGTCTTGATCTGAAGATGTGTAAAAATTGTACTTGTCTTCGTATTTTGATTCAGTAGAAAAATGATTCTCCCTGTTAAGAAAGAATGTTTTGCTTCTCATTTAAACATGTCTTGATTCAATTCCGACACAACACTTGTTCTTATACACCAGTCCACCATATTAGAAATTCCTTTACCATTATGAAGTTTCTTTTGAGTTATGAATTAAGCATAACAGCTAAAAGAGTAATCTATTTAAAAATCATATATATACACACATGAATAAGTGTCTGTATTTCTAAATATTACTTTAATAAATATAAATATAATATCTATTACGGAATGTATAGAGTGTTTTAGTGTTGGTGTAAGCACTGTTGTGTTGCAGAGATACTGTGCTTCCCTATATAGACATATATCCTACAAAATTATTTTAGCACATTTTGCTGACTAAAACAGAATCCTAACCTAGGGCCCAAAGAATCATAGAAAGGGTAGGAAGGGACCTTAAAGATCATATAGTTTCAAGCCCTCTGCCATGGGCAGGGATGCCATTCACTAGACCAGGCTGTTCAGAGCCCCATCCAGGGGCCTTGAACACTCCTGGAGTGGGGCATCCCCAACTTCTCCAGGCAACCTGCTCCAGTGCCTCACCACCCTTACCATAAAGACTTTCTTCCTAACTGCCAATCTAAATCTACTCTCTTTCAGTTTAAAGCCATTCCCCATTGCCCTATCACTACATGCCCTTGGAAGCAGTTTCTCTCCAGCTCTCGCTGGTTCTCACTGGAACATGCTCTAAGGTGTACCTGGAGCCTTCTCTTCTCCAGGTTGAACAACCCCAACTCTCTAGGCCTGTCTTTATAAGGGAGGTGCTCCAACCCTCTGATCATCTTTGTGGATCTTCACTCCAACAAGTCTAAAACCCAGGAAGGCTTATATTATTTTTTTGGTATTAATTGATATTTTTAAAGAGTATTTTGCAGGAATGACTTGTCAACTATAAAGAAAGTAACTGGATCCTATAATATGGTCATCATTATCTCTTTCTCATTTATCCCCTAAGCATTTCTTCTTACCTGTGTACTTTATTGTCTGTGATTTCATGTTTGTCTCAATTTCATTAATAAAGACGTTGAATTCAATTCATAGGACAAAGTCAGTCCCAGAAGTACCTACAAGAAAGTCTTCATATAAAGCTGATGTACCACTGACATTTTCTCTCTCTGCCAGTTGTTCATTCATTTGTGCTTTACTGTGATTTTATGGTACACTCTTTTAAACAGAATGCCACACTTGTGGCATACAAAATCCTGCCACTTCTTGACTATGTTTATTAGGCACTGTTATTGAAAAATTTGTATTTCATCAAAGAATGAAAGCAGTTTTCTTCGATAATATCTCTGCTCTTTAAAATTCTGTTTATGAGCATTATTAAAATGCTTGTTGAGCAGCCATATATTAAAAGAAAAGTCCTGTTGATTTTCCTATCATCTCTCCATGGATTGATGAAAAAGCAAATATAGCCTGAGGTAACTCTGAAATCACCCCGCTGGCATTTATCAACATTGCTGTAATTTTAGTAGATTTACAGTCTTTGGAACTGCCAAGTAATTTAAGGTAACTAAAAGTTACCAGTGAGTAGACTATTTCTTCAGACAACTCTTTAGGCCTCAAGTACAAGTTACCTGAACTTGAGATATTCAGAGCAGATACCACCTTACTTTCCTGAGGATTACTTAAAATTAATAAATTCAGTCATTATATGGTAGGAATACATAATCTTTCTTTTCCAAGTTTAGAAATATATATGCATATATACAGTGGATTTTAAAAAGCCCTCCCTTAATGGCCAGCCTTGCATTTTTTCCTCCAGAGCCTTTATTTTCCCTAATAGACTATCTAGACCTCTTTCCATTGAATTTCTCAAGCGTAGTGTGCTAGTTTGAAAGCAACCAGTGAGAGACTCGAAATCAGAACTACAATTTAATAGGAAAGTTAAAAATAAGTGCAGCAGTACAGAAACACTGACAGAGTCAGAATACAACCTGACACCCTGTCAGGCAGGGTGGTGGTAGCAGTCTGATTAAGTGGTGGCTGCAGTTCTCCTGGAGTGATAGATGTAGTTCTGTTAAAGCAGTGATCCTTTAGAAGCTATGTAGAAGTTATGTAGCTCTTATCCTCTGGGAACCCAGTAGGTAAAGGCTGAGTGTGGTGTTCCAAACCTCAGGTTATATCCAGGTAGGAATGCTTGGTTCCTCCCCCTGGGCGGAGCATCTCACAATGGGATGATGTAATGTTACGAGTCATGCAGTGAGGCTGGATGGGCCATTAACAGAAAAATATCAGAGTGAGTTATCAGGGGTGTGTCACGGAAGAGATAAAGAACACTGCCCCACCTGGTTTTAACAGATGGTCATACAATACATACTTTTGGTTACATCTTACATTGTAAACTGAGACACATAGTATTAGATTTTGTTTGTATTTTCTGCTTTTAGTGATCAGAAGAATGTCTACTGAACGTCACCCTCAATAATTACCAAAGGTAGTAAAAGAAACCGATTATTTAATAGATGCCCTCGAAGGACTCCAGCTTTATTTCTTCTCACACAGTGATTTTCTGATTGAGAATTGCAAACTACCTGCTATTTTTTTTTCAGTTTTAGCAGTTAGCTTTCGCAATATAAACAGAAGACAAGTAGAAAATAAAAGGAGCAAGGATGGAGGAACAGCCAAGCAGGTCTGTCTCTGGAGGAGCTTAGAGGGATGGAGGAACAGGCTCAGTGCCCCCTTGCCTCTGGGAGCTAAACCTCTGCCTCTTGGTCACTCAGTCTGGTGGGACCCTGTCACTTTGATGTGTTGCTGACATCTGAATTTTTAAGGAGCTAGCCTGGAATAGAAAAAAAGCAGTTTTCTTTCTCACACAGTGAAACTTCTAGAAATCTACTCCGCTTAAATACATTCACTTGACAGTAAAACATCTTGGCTTTTCCTTGCATATACCAACCAAATGTGAGGGTGTAAACCGCTCCGTGTTCCTTAGTAGTTAGATTAGGTCCTACAGAAAGACTGAAAGAATGTCACCTGAGCTTTTGTATCTCTTCTGAAAGTCCATTTTATTTCTGTTATGGACTTTAATTTTAATTGTAGTTTATACAGTTCCTCAACCAAACTATTGAATTCCGCAGTACTTCAGGGACAACTGGAATGCAAGCTTAAATTTTGACAAAATTCTGTGACTTAAAAAAAGGAATATTATTCTTATTCTAATTTTTCACCTGAAATGATTTCTTACTCAAAAAATATTTTCAAACATTTAAGAAAAAAAACAACTTTAAAATGGAATGACCTTTCTGAGACAAAATAGAATACAGCATGCCTCATTTCTGAGTAGTATGATAAGAAAATGGAAAGATGAGATTTATTTTCTTCACCTTTAATGAGATGAGTAATAGTAGGACAAATGGTGAAATATGAATAATATTTTCCCAAAAGCCATTTCCTTCTGATACATAATGCTCTGTTTTCCTTTAGCAGGCACTGAGTTACTTTCATGCAGAAAAATCAGAGAAAAGACAGTAAGGCCTAAGTTACAGCTCAACAAATTGCAGTGGATTTAAGAAATTTAATCTTTAAGCACGATTTATTCTGGTGCTAAAAAGTTGATTTAATAATTAAAAAATCAAGATATAACATTTAAAGAAACTTAAATGAAAACATTGAAAGTATTTTTTTTTTCTTGTACATTCACTCCCATCAATATTATGATTATCAGCTCCTAGAGGAAAATAGGACTAAAAATATGGAAATAATGGGTCTGGGTTTATAGGCTAACAAGTTAAAAATATGGTAATGAAATTACTGCAGCTATGTTATACAATAGTTAAAAAATTAATTTTTGAGTATTTTTACACAAATAGTTACATTCTTCAAAGGGTCTTGTCTTTCCATATTAAATTGGCTATCATTAACACTTATGTCTTCTTAACCCAACCTTAGTATAATTTTGATATTGTGTCTGTTTTTCCTTCCTTCCACAGATAATGTGGATTCCAAAACTGATTTGTCACTGATCCTGTGAGTAGGTAGCAGTACAAAAAGAAATTACGTCAGCAGAGGAAAAGGAATGATGGTATTTCCATCTGGACACAATTTCTGTCTTCCGTATTTCTGCAGTTTCCTGCATTAAGACGTGTAATGTAGTGAACTTGGGTGTTCTTTACCATGTGTGAGACAAGAGCCTCAGACTCTGCTGGTGGGCCTGGGACCTGCTTCTGCCTAAAACTTGCAGAAATTAATATCCGTGTTTGCAGACACATAGTTGCTTTCTGGAAAATTTCTAACCAGATCTGCAGTTGAATGGGCTTCAGCTGCTTCTCACACGACCCAGTGGTTCCAGCTTTTGTTTAAAGTGTCCGAGATATAAACTTAACAAAGTAAAACGTTCCTTTCCCTGACACCTGCCACACTTTGGCACTCAGGCCCAGAGAATAAGAATAAAGATGTTTACATAAAATGAACACTGACAGTCTGTTTTATTCACCATTTTTTTTTTTAACTCCCAACTCTTAAGAGAAGAAATTCACAAATGGTAAAAAAGGACACAATTCCTATAAGAACAATGGTTCAGTGAGTTTCATGGTGTTCATGTCACTGCTACTGTACAAACCATGGACAGCAAGGGCAGAAATTCAGCTTTCCTTGTAGTGTCTCTAAACCTGCTTGAATACTTGAACTGTGTAAAGAAAATACTAATTTATATGAAATACAAGTAGGTATCACTTTGTTATTTTTTCCCTATAATAAGCATTAGAAAATTTAAGGAACCAAAGAGGAAAATTCTTCAAGCAAGTCACAATGAACACATTGGGAATGGGAAACCAGAAATAAAAAATGTAAGTCTCTCCGGGGATGTTGATGCACCTTGTGCATCTACAGCCACCACAAGCATGTGGAGATGCCTATTTACACTTTGAATGTGGAAAACAGACAGCCCTCAGCCAATAAACAGTCTCTTAGACTGAGAACATCTTTCGGTTAAACCCTCCTTCCTTCATGCTGACACCCAGTAAGGCATGCAGCTACTGCTTTCCTAAATAGGCATGATTTTTTCATGTGTGTAGTAAATAACAGATTTTGTTACTTTTCAAGATGCTTCTAAACAAATGTGTAGCTATAATCTCTACCCTTACCTATCCTAAGTGAATTCCTCATACAATTTCTCCAATAACCATCAGAATAAGATATATTTTTCAGCTACAGATCATCCCACCCTTCCTCCCTTCCTCCTCCCCCACCTTCTGCTTCATTTGGTGGATCTGCAGTAAAAACTTTTCCTTTCCTGTAAACTGTAAACTTGTACTAATCTTATAGCAATAATATTGATGACCATGGAAAACCCATATGTAAAATAAGTATATTTTTACTACTCCATTGCTGGGTTTTTAAATTTTGCAGGTCAGCTATCAGTTTCAGGTGCATTAGTGCTGTCCACTACAGACACCTGAAATCCCAGTCAGAACTCAATTCCTGAACAGATGGGGTTGATTATTAGGCACATATATTTGGCCAGATGATTTTAAGTAAATATAGTCTTGATGTTCTGGTTTGGTTTTTTTTCATTTTAAATCAATTAATCACTGGATTCAATTATTTTCCCTTTAAATCTTTTTCAAAGTGAAAGAGCTCTAAAAGAATTAAGTCATGGTCTTCAAAGGACCACTGCTCAATTTTCATTTGGGACAGAAACCTTAAAAGTAAGTAATTCATTGTTTAAGCCAAGAGAAAAATCCGTTCCATTGCTTTTTGGTAGCCTTCAGTAACTAGAAAAGGAAAGTTCACACAGTAGCCTTAAAATCCTATCACCAAATAAGAATCACCAAGGAAAATACACAGAGGAAAATATCTGCTCCCTTTTCCTTTCTGTCCTGTGTGACTGATTACAGTTTAAATCTCCCTGCCTGGCTGCCACATAGGTTTCAAATAGCTCTTACAGGGCTGTTGCAGCAATCCAGATCTCTATTTGTGCTGTTGCTATGCTTATCTAATATAAGGACCAACTTTTTTACACTCCTCCTGCTGTTTCTATTTACCCTATGATAGGCTAAACACATCTGAACTCATCTCAGACCAGATCTACACTGACTTGAAAATTGTGTAAAGCTGCAGGAGATATCTATTTGTTGCAATTTGTAGTATTTCACTTACTTGCAAAGACTTCTTTGGTTAATAGTATGGGATGTCACCTGCAAAACTGACCAAGAAAATCAAGGTTTTGGTATACTATGAGTGATACCCAATTCAGACTATGAGCAGTGATTTTCTAAATTGGACTATGTTCCTAAGGATAATCTAAATTTCTCTTTTTTTTTTTTTTTTTTGGTTGGTTAGTTGGTTTCATTGTTTGTGTGTTATGCTGTATTGGGTCCAAAGTTAAATGCTGCCTCTACATAGCCATTTGTAGAAAATGCTGAAGCAGGCTTTGGTATAACTTCCCTTCAGGGAGAAGTTCATCTGGGGAATATACTCTCTGGAAAACTCACCCATATCGGGTGCTGTATTATATTACTTACTGCAGTGCAGGGAAATTACATGCAAGAAATAAATAAGAAGAGTATGGATCAATAATGACACAGGACTTTTGCATACCTAATTATAGATATGTTCCAAAGTAATTGAGCTTAATTTTACAATTCTTAAGTTTATTTGGATCAATTTTATTTCACAGTTCTCATTCCTTACCTTTTTTGGTACAGAATATAACTTTTTTGTTTTCCTCTTATAATTGGATAGGATTTGTGACATGTCTTCAGGAACACCACTGGAATGATAAGTAATGTACAAATGTACACAGAAGATGGTCAGTCAAACAGGTACACAACTATGTGACTACAGTCCGAGGGGTTTTTGTACTGGAATCCATTTTTTTAAACTGTTTCATTAGGAGAAGGGAGGTTTTGGCATCAAAGTACTGTCATAACATGTTGTAAACACTTCTGACTTTTAGCTAAGTCTATACCAAACTTGGTTCATTGACAAAGTAATATCCATCTGAAGCTTTCTAGCTGCAAAGTGATTTTCCAGTCAGATCCCCGTATCCTGTTGTTTTCCATTATGTGCTTTCACGACTGCTCTTGGTTTTGTTGAGAGAAGTTTGTTTCTCTAGGCCTTCCAATATTTCTATTACCTCCTTCTAACTTTCACTATCTATTAAGAACCACTGTTGTAAAAAGGCAAGCATGTAGAAATTATTAGCAAATAGGAATCTCAAGGCATATGATGCCAATTTAATAATGGCCATACAGCATATTAGAGCTCATTTGGGAGCTGTCAGAAACAGCTTCACCAGCCTCAGCATAATCCGTGGCAACCTCTACATTTTTCTTACAGAGATGTTATTTTGTGACTCAACAAGGATTCAAATATAAATTATTTTGTGACTCAAAAAGGATTCAATAAATTAAGATATATTGCCTTAATTAGGCAGCCTATTAAAAAGTAATGGCATGATAATTTCATACAGTTATAATTTTACCTGGGGGACTGATCATTACTTGATTACATGGTGCTGTTGTCTATTGGTTGTGTAGCTTATTTACATCTGATAGTGCAAACAAATAGCCAATGAATAATTATCTCCCGTGAATAGGTGGCAAAAAACTGTGGTAACATCAGCATAGGGACAATGTGTCCCAGCATTACTAACAGCTGTGATGGACAGGCACATACTTCTCTTCCTCAGCACTCACAATAGTTCTCCTTCCCCTGCACTGACTACCTCCACTCCATCCTTCCATCTGCCATACTGGATGAGTGATG
This sequence comes from Machaerirhynchus nigripectus, assembly GCA_013397975.1. NCBI lineage: Eukaryota > Metazoa > Chordata > Aves > Passeriformes > Dicruridae > Machaerirhynchus > Machaerirhynchus nigripectus. Next base: position 197,051 of record VZRQ01002269.1, read on the forward strand.
AACAAACATCCACTTGTTCGAAACTCCATCTATTATGAAATTTACACATTGACAGGAGAGTCACGATTCCAGTGGCACTCAGCATACCTTTCTGGCAGTGTTGGAAGGAAGTGTAGAAACTAGGAGGAGGAATATCTCTTTTTGGAATGTTCATGCTAATGAAAATGGCATTGTCTTTGCTATTTAAACACATTGTCTCCATCTTCTTGGAATCTGATCTTCAAATCAAGATTTTTGTCAATATTTCTAGAGATGATAAATCATACTGAGCCATTTTCAGAAGTAATCAGAGGACTACTTCACAGCAACACTTCAAAGGCTGCTTTTAATAAGTAACCTAAGGAGAAGTAAAAGGTAAAGTAGAACTTTATATGGTGGATGGTTATCTTTCCTCACCTCTTCAATGAGTTTTTTCATTCAGTTGTTTGAGAAAATGAGGCTGTGTGAAGTGTTTAAAACTATACTAATTAAAGTGTTAAACTGATACAAAATATATAAGTACATACTTAATAGCTCAAAAGTGTTTATTTTTCAAAACCTTTGCAATGAAGATTACTAAGCTGTATGGGGTAGGTTGTGCCTGATTAATTTTATGGATTGCACTGGATAAGGCTTGACTTACTTGCTGAACTGAATATTGTATAAAACTTTCACTGTACATTTGATGACTTGGAGTGCTGTTTTACTGGCTTGAGTTGATTGTTGTCTAGATTTCAGAAAAACCTTTCGGCGTAGATATGATTTCCTCATGGAGATGCATAAAAAACCAGAAGAACCTATTGAAGGTAAATGTATTTAAGTGGAAACTCTAATCATTGCCTTCAAGACTGCTGCCTGTTAATAACAATGGACTCTACTGCTTTGGTTTTCTTTTTAGTTTTGAAATTAACTTCAAAACTGCAGTACAAAATTCTTCCATATTCCAGGAGCTGCAATGGAAGAGGTAACTACTGTCTAAATTTGCCTTTTGTTTTTGTCTTGGTTTGAGACAAATTTGGAGGAACATACGAAATGAACGTCCCTCAGTTAGAAGGCAGATTTCAGCAGCCCCTCCCCCATCAGGTTCGGGAAGAAATTCCTTGGAGGAAAGTGAAAAAAACCTATTTATTTAACAAGTAGGGTGCTCGCAGGTGCAAAAAAAAAAAAAAAGAAAAGAAAAGGAA